>CM065591.1:297111185-297291185 GCA_033119425.1 Bufotes viridis
CTATCAGTGATGACAGCCTTCCCTCTATGACTGTATATACAGAGATAGCTGTATGGAGGAGGAGGTCCTATCAGTGATGATAGCCTTCCCTCTATGACTGTGTATACAGAGAGAGCTGTATGGAGGAGGAGGTCCTATCAGTGACTGACAGCCTTCCCTCTATGACTGTGTATACAGATAGCTGTATGGAGGAGGAGGTCCTATCAGTGACTGACAGCCTTCCCTCTATGACTGTGTATACAGAGATAGCTGTATGGAGGAGGAGGTCCTATCAGTGATGACAGCCTTCCCTCTATGACTGTGTATACAGAGATAGCTGTATGGAGGAGGAGGTCCTATCAGTGATGACAGCCTTCCCTCTATGACTGTGTATACAGAGATATCTGTATGGAGGAGGAGGTCCTATCAGTGATGACAGCCTTCCCTCTATGACTGTGTATACAGAGATAGCTGTATGGAGGAGGAGGTCCTATCAGTGATGACAGCCTTCCCTCTATGACTGTGTATACAGAGAGCTGTATGGAGGAGGAGGTCCTATCAGTGATGACAGCCTTCCCTCTATGACTGTGTATACAGAGATAGCTGTATGGAGGAGGAGGTCCTATCAGTGATGACAGCCTCCCCTCTATGACTGTGTGTACAGAGATAGCTGTATGGAGGAGGAGGTCCTATCAGTGACTGACAGCCTCCCTCTATGACTGTGTATACAGAGAGAGCTGTATGGAGGAGGAGGTCCTATCAGTGATGACAGCCTTCCCTCTATGACTGTGTATACAGAGAGCTGTATGGAGGAGGAGGTCCTATCAGTGATGACAGCCTTCCCTCTATGACTGTGTATACAGAGAGAGCTGTATGGAGGAGGAGGTCCTATCAGTGATGACAGCCTCCCCTCTATGACTGTGTATACAGAGATAGCTGTATAGAGGAGGAGGTCCTATCAGTGATGACAGCCTTCCCTCTATGACTATGTATACAGAGATAGCTGTCAGTCACTGATAGGACCGAATCCTGGACTTCAAAGCCCAGAATGAGCAGGAATAGAAATGTATAAATTACAAGTTTGGCTTAATCTTTTCATGGCAACTAGTTCCCTTTGAACCATTTTTGTGTCTTTCGACTTCTTTCAGAAACCATCAGTTACATGGTTAATTGGGAGTTAGACAGCCAGCAAGACAGTCATAATTGGAAGTGAAAACCTTTCTCTTTCTTTTCGCCTTTTGTGTACCTCTCCAAAGCCCCTTACCCCTATGTTGCTAGTGCATATGTAGCATTATGCTCAGCCTGCTTTTTCTATGCTAGGAGACAAAATTCCCCCAGCACCTCTGCCCCTTAATAAGAGATGATGGCCCATACCTTACAGCTGATGGATGGGCATGGTCTGGATAGAATTGTGGATTCGTCCAGTAATGTAACTTGATGCTTCAGGGCCCCAATGGAAAATCTTTAGAAGGACCCCATGTGCCATTTATAATATTGTTGCATTCTTATAGGTTAGTGGGGCTTTTTGTTCCCCCCCCTTAGGTTCCAGGACCCAGGCGAAGCTGCAACCTCTGAACTCCCTACGCTTTCCCCTGGATTAGCTTTCTTCCCAGATTTCTGCAAGACTCCTTCATGAGCATTGTCCGTATTTGGAACCTCTGTACACTCCGCTTTTGGCCATTTTATAAGGATAGGCTTTAAATGGCCATAGAGTACATGCTGTGGCATAAGAAACCACAGCATGCTTTTCACCTGGCTGTCCGTCTATGGGCTATGTAAACAGTGCACTGCTGCGGCCGCCCTGTCCATGGCTGAGCAGGTCCAGCACCTACGCAGATGAGGATGCAGTCTTGGACAGCTAAGGCCATTTTATTTCACATTGATCAGCCAGGCGCGCCTTAACAGCAGCTCAGGTGCTGTGGGTTCATTGGGCCACAGCATGCACTGTATGACATCATAAAGTGCCAACCCTTCTAAGTTCTCTTCTTTTCAATAGGTTGTTGGATTTGTGTGATATATTGAGAAACTGGTTCCTTGAAAATTGCCCAATAAATGTTCCTACATTTCCTTCCAGCTTGTTGCTTAATCTGAATGGCATGGCTGTGTTAGGGGAAGGCCATCAGAGTGAAGCATTAAATGAAAGGCGCCCGGTTGGAGTTACTGCCGACGGCAGCTTGTGGATTTATTGCCTGGTCCGGTACGCAGACATGTTACTGTCACACGGAAAAGCTGTGAAGGCTGTCAAGCCATTTAGTGAAGAACAGACAGACTCCTGGGCTCGGTAAGATGGCTGCAGCCAAATACCCTTGTCATGCACTGATGTTACACTGTTTACTGTATGCATCACAGTTCCAGTTTATTTATTTTTTTTCACTGTATTTTCTCATTTTAGACATATTTATGGAGCTAGTAAGCCAAAAAGAATAATCCACTCCACTGTGACTTAGTTTCAATAGAGGGGGCCATAGTCTTGTGTGAATTGAGCTTCGGATCATAGATCCAAAGTCAGTTTGTTTAAAACCTTTGATTTTAATGCCGTCTTCGCACAGCATTAAAATGTATGGAAATCACTGTAGAAAATAATGTGGTTTACGCTCCACTGACAAAACTACCGATCACTGCTCATTTGTGGAAGACTAAAAGCTAAAACACTAAATCTTTATTCGATACCTTAGTTAAAATTTTTGTTTGTCGGAAGGGATAATGATATATCTCAAGTGTCTTATCTGTGTCTAATCTGCAATAATACGAGGTGTTGTGATAAATTCCCCAGGGTATGTCCTCATTCAGGTAACCAGGTGAATAAATAACTACCATCCGCAGAACCGCGTATGAGACTGCGTGAACCAGTCGGCTATGTAGTGTAATGCTTTCTGTTGCCTGCTGTACCGCTTGTAGACAACTATACTATCAGCCGTTTTACTGAATAAATGTTCAGCTGCGGAGGTAGCTACAATGTTTCACCTTTAGCGTTCCTCAAATTAGCAGTGATTAAAATTTATAGGCAGTGTATAGACAAAATTAGTTTTGCCCGAAGTCTAGCAAGACTTTGGTGAATTAATTCAGTATTCCTATTTGCCACTTTAAAAACATTTTAAAATAGGAGTCTGAAGTCGACTTGGGCACCAAACCCGACTTCGGATTCCTAATTTATCGACTTCGGGCGATACGAATTTTGCCTACACATAGCCCATACATTTTAATGCTGTACGAGTGTACGGAGACAGCATTAAAATTGAAGTTTTTGAACAAATTGACTTTGGATCTATGATCCGAAGCTCGATTCTCTGAAGACTAAGAAGGCATGACTTTGCAGGAGAGTGAGGGCATGGCTTACGATGCAACAAAAATTCTGGCAGAAAGTAAGCTACCCTATAGGTGGTATAAAGTTAGACTAGACAGTTGAAAAATGCACCAGATTTATCCTCCAGCATCAGCCGCTGTGATGCACCAGGCGAAACTTTAGTCTGTCTAGTCTGCAGTTACACTACCTTATTATTAGACAGGATTAGTAAATCTGCCCCATTGAGTGTAGGCTGTAGATGTGTGTGCAGCCTATTTTACTCTTAATTTTCCACATGTAATGTAAAGTCTTTCCACTCTTGTGTACTCAGTGATATGATTTGGTAATATCAAGCATACTGTTGTGCCATACCAAAGTCCTTACAACAAATGGTTATGTGTTTTTAGCTTATTTACTGAGTGCAGTATTCAGAATGTCTGTGGAGTATTGTTCAGAGTATTATTATTATTCTGATCTGTGGAGTATTGTTCAGAGTATTATTATTAACATAAGAAATGTTTCTAGGATGCTGCAGCAGGTCGAAGATCTCCAGAAGAAAGCCAAAAAGTCAAGTAGTATGGAACTGTCAGCCTATCAGCAGTTGTTGCTGCTTGTTGGAATTCATCTCTTTAAGGTAAAATTATGGGACATGCTCTACATATCATACGCAGGTTTGGAGAATGTTTCATGCCCCTGCCTTTTAGTTTTGGGCAGTTAAAGGGGTTGTCTTACTTAAAGGGACAATCTAAGTTATATTTATTGATGACCTATCCTCAGGATAGGTCATCAATATCAGATCGGCGGGGGTCCGACACCCGGCACCCCCGCCGATCAGCTGTTTGAAGAGAAGGCGAGCGCCGTGCCAGCGCTGCCTCCTCGTCATTGTTTACATGCTGGCCGTTGCATCTGCAGCGGTGAGCAGGTGTAATTACACCCAAGCCGTTCCATTCATTTCAATGGGACGGCTCGTTTTTATACAAGTGTATACTACAGGTGTCGGACCCCCGCCGATCTGATATTGATGACCTATCCTGAGGATAGGTCATCAATAAATATAACTTGGACAACCCCTTTAAGCAAATGGGATTTATCATGTAGATAAAGTTAAAGAGGACCTTTCATAGGATTTAAAAAACAAAAAACCAAAAACAACTGAATACCTGATGTAATAGTAGTCCACCTTCTACTCTCTTACATAGCCTGTTCTCATGAGATATACCAAATCTCAAAAGAACGGCACGTCTTCTCCCTGGCTGTGGAGGTGTCCCGGCCAGGGAGGTTGAGACGCCCACTGGGGAGAGCACAGGCCTCTTCTCCCTGTTCAGATGCTAGGAATTAACATATTCAGCGCCAAAAGAATAGAGGGTCATTGCGGCACAATGGAGGGGTCTATCAGAAAAAAGAAAGCTGGAGCATTAGCGGAAGGTGGAAGGTATTCAGTTTAAAAAAAATAATAATCTTACGAAAGGTCCTCATTAATGCAAGGTAGTTACTAATGATTGTGATTGTCCATATTGTCTCCTTTGCTGGTTTGAT
Source organism: Bufotes viridis (assembly GCA_033119425.1). NCBI lineage: Eukaryota > Metazoa > Chordata > Amphibia > Anura > Bufonidae > Bufotes > Bufotes viridis. The sequence continues at coordinate 297,115,984 of CM065591.1, forward strand.
TCATTTTTTTAATCACATTATACACTGCTTGTATCCAGGGGTTACGACCACCCTGTAAGCCAGCAGCAGTGGTCATGTGTGCACACTATAGGAAAAAGCATCAGCCTCTCCAGTGGCCAGGATCGGGGAGCGCACATAGGCACACATTCGCAGAAGCTCCCGACCCCTCTACCTTGTATCTGTGATGCAGCAGTTTTTGCACTGGTCACGAAGCATAATTATATCGCAGCAATTTCTATTATGTAGAGATCACGTTTTTAGCAGTCCTTTTATTATCACAGACAGGAATACAATGACATATAAGTACATACAGATAACACAAGATCCACCATTCACAACAGGTTATGGTTACAGCTAATATACTCACCTCACCTCCCTGCACAATGACCTCTACACAGGTCACAGAGCATGTCTACAAAACTCAATGAACACTACACTCCATCTGCTCCATTTCATTGAAGTGAATGGGGACGGAGGAGCTATGATTACACCTGCTCACTGCTGCAATATCGAGCAGGTAAATGGGGAAGAGAGGGCAGCACTTGTATGAGTTCTGCGTTCTCTTCAACCATCTGATCGGCGGTTGGGCCCCTTCTGATCTGATAGTAGTGTAAATATGCGGCGCACGGAATCCTCTTTGCAATTTGTAATTTTATTTAGTGATTTTCACAATAAAAAAAGGTTCATGATCCAGTTTATAGGAAATGGAATGTTGCGTAACCACTATCCATATTTGAGCCGGATGTTTCGCTCCATAGGGACCTTCTTCAGCGGCTTAGGTTTTTTGTAGAAAAATAATGGCACAAATGTTCTTCTCACCAACTGTTATTCTCTTACTTAGACTCCTGATGAGAGTGTGGAATTGTTAAATGACATTCAGAACTGTCTGGAAAAGGCCGTGAGCAAAAAAGCCAAAAAGAAAAAAGGTTTGTGAACAGATGTGTATGTACATTTAGAACTGCAGTTAGAAAGTTAGAATTGTCATACTGTCCCAAGGACAGGACTTCTAAATTTATTGTAACTATAATCTATTAATAACACTTTCCTGCCCTGTGACATACTAGTAAGCCATGGGCTGGAGGGCCTGAATGCGGAATGTCCTTGTCGGCTCATGCGCACAATTGTAATTTTGGTCCTCATCAGATGTGGACCAATTCACTTCACTGGGGCTCAAAAGATGATGAAAGCACACCAGTGTGCTCTCCGCATCCGTATGTCCGTTCTGCAGCTCCGCGAAAAAATAGAACATATCCTATTCTTGTCCATTTTATGGACAAGGATAGGAAAATTCTATAGAGGGCAGGATGTTACGTACTGCAAAACACACACAGCCAGTATCCGTGTTTTGCAATTTGCAGACCCTGAAAATGGCAATGGCCGTGTGCATGAGCTTTATTACTGCATTGCATTAGCACTGGAGCTGAGGCTAACGCATTTTAGTCAAGGGGGACGGAGTGGCAGTCCAGGGGGCACACGTTCACTAGCGGCAGGACGGATCCAGCAGGCTGTTCACCTGCCGTAACAGCCTGACGGACTCCCCTGCTGCTAGTGTTAAACTAATTTCAGCAAAATGTAATTATTTTATATTTTTTTTTCCAATCCCACCCAGAACAAAGACAGTTTGTAAAGGTTAATCAAAGTTTTATGTACCTCAAAGTGGTGCTATTTTATAACTCATCCCACACAAATGTCTCCTTAAAGGCTATGAACATCTTTAGGGATAATATTGTGTTCTACAAATTTTATTAAAAATTATTTTTCCAGTTTGTCTTTATTTAAAATTTTCATTCATTTTTGTTTTACAGCATTCAGTTTCGCTGGATCTGCGGACTATTGTTTTCTGCTTCACAGTGAACCTGTCACAGAGTTGCTCTGACAACTCGACATGTAGCCCTGGTCTCTAGTTTCCTTGCAGCTCATATTCATTATCGCTAAATTTATTCATTGTTCTTAAACTGTTAGGAAAGTAAATATAAGGCTAGGGCTACACGACGACACCTGTCGTGGCCAGGATTGCCGAGTAACTGTGATCCCATAGAAATTAATTGGATCACCGCTACTTGGCAATCCTGGCCGTGACCAGTGTCGCCACGTAGCCCTACCATAACGGCAACCGAGCGATCAGAGCAGCGGTCTGATGGAATTTACTGTGAAGAAGCAGCAGTCTGCAGATACAGTGAAACTGTCAAATCACAAGCTTCAGGGCTGGAACCAGGTGCGGCCACTACACAGTATATGAAGCTGATAAGTGGGGGTGCCAAGAGTCATGTGACTGATGTGATACTGATGACCTATCCCAAGTATTAGTCACCAAAAAGATAGCCACTGACCTGTGATCACTGAGCATGCTCCTGATGGCCGTCTGGTGTGGTCTTCTGACCGCCTTCCTCATGGATTTTCAAACGAACTTAGGTCTTTTTCCTTTGAATCGTCCTTTTACCTGTGAAGGAATGCAGCCTATACAGAACAATGAAGCCTTGTATATGTTATCTAACTATGCCTAAGCCTGTATTATACTGGCAAGCGTTCATAGGAATGTTCGTTAGCAATGATCTGCCGGTGTGAAAGTGCTGCCAATTACCCAATGAACAATCAAACGCATCTTTTATGGAGAGCAAAAAATCAGAGGATGAACGATGGTATTAGCGATCACACCTCCCCATACTGTGAAGGAGATTGCCACATGTAATAGTGGCCGTCTCCTTCACTCCTTCCCGACAATCATAAGGTTCATCTGTCAGTTAAGGCTAATGCGAGGAATAGAACATCCAGCCCTCTATAGAACTGTCCTATCCTTGTCTGTAAGGCTACTTTCACACTGGCGTTTTGGATTCCGTTTGTGAGATCCGTTTCAGGGCTCTCACAAACGGTCCAAAACTAATCAGTTAAGCCCCAAAGCATTCTGAATGGATAAGGATCCGTTCAGAATGCATCAGTTAGGCTCCGTTCCGCCTCTGTTCCGTTCTGGAGGCGGACACCAAAACGCAGCTTGCAGCGTTTTGGTGTCCGTCTGACGAAGCCGAGCCGAACAGATCCGTTTTAACTTACAATGTAAGTCAATGGGGACGGATCCGTTTTCAATGACACAATATGGTGCATTTGAAAACAGATCCGTCGCCCATTGACTTTCAATGTAATAAAAACGGATCCGGACAATTTTTTTTAAAGCTAATGCAAACGGATCCGTTCTGAACGGATACAAATGTTTGCATTATAGGTGCGGATCCGTCTGTGAAAATACCAGACGGATCAGCATCTAACGCCAGTGTGAAAGTAGCCTAATATGGACCAGGATAGGACATGTTCTATTTTTTTGCGGGTGCTGTGGAATGGATATATGGAAGTGGAAAGCACACGATTTGTTCTCCACATCTTTTGCGGCCCTATTAAAGTGAATGGGTCTGCAAAAAATACGGATCGTATGTGGACAAAAATACCGGTCATGTGCATGAGCCCTAATGCAGTCTTTAACTCACTGCAATACAAGGTAATAATTAAAGGAGAAAGAAGCAATCAGTACTTTAAAAATACCCTTACAACACACCTTTTAATGTAGTATAACATAAAAACACTAAGTTTACTGAAACCTATAGTGACCTCATTTCCTAATGCTTTTTATTTGTTCTGTTAGATTCAGATGAACCAGAATGGGTGGAGGTGATGGTTGAAATTCTTCTGTCACTCTATTCTAAACCAAGCAGGCTTTTCCGAGTGGTGTCTAGGAACGTCTTCAAGAAGATTTGCCAATATTTGACAAAGAATTCCCTGCAGCTGATCCTGAATGTGCGTATTGTTTTTGAAAACTTAGTATTCCATTTGTATACTGGTTGTCGTCCAGGATTTTAAGAAAGTTGTCTAAGAGCAGGAAATGGTATGTTAAAAAAAAAAAAAAAACAGCCAATATTTACCTATTAAATCCCCCTCCAATCTTTCAGCAACATATAAAGCATTGACGTGACTGCTGCAGCCAATCACTGGTCACATGGCGTACACGCAAGCATTACTGATGAGGCCAGTAATAGGCTGCAGGAGTCACATGAATGATATATATGTTGTGACGACCAACATTCCTTGCTTTCGGGCAGCTTTCTTGAAATCCTGCACACCCTTTAATACTAATTAGGTGAAGTTTGGTAATAAGGCTCTGTAGTTGATGCAGGTTTTTTTTAAGCCAAATACTGTTGTTGACGCAAAAAGAAAAGTGCAATTCTTTTCTTTAAACTTCCTTTTCATCCCTTTGTATCCTGCCCTGAGTGGAGAGCTGTGCTATCATCCAGGTATTACATGGGTGACCATTGATTTGAAAAGCTACAATGTAAGGTGGTATCTTTCTCTGATGGTGGCTTCCCCGAGCTGTTAGCTAAAGATCTTCGAAGCTTGACCTGCAGTGATCAACATTTTAGGCTGGTTTCACACTTAAGCGTTTTACAGCGCGTTCTTACGCGCTGTAAAACGCTCAACAGGGGAAAACCCATGTTTCCCCATGGGCATGGTTCTCACCTGAGCGTTTTACAGCGCGTACGAACGCGCTGTAAAATGCCCTACTCCCAAAGAAGTACAGGAGCTTCTTTGGGGCGTTTTGTCGCGCGTATTGTGATTGACGCCAGAGTGGTCAATCACACGAACGCGCGTACAACGGCGTGTGTGCTACACCAGTCTTGATGTTCACTGCGCTGCCGGAGGATGCATTTCATTTATGATGAGTCACATGTCTCGTCTTAAATTAAGACATCTAGCAGTCCGTGTATCTGATTATAATCTATGCCAGCTTGTGGCTGAGTAGAGTTCATTCATCATTTACGCTAGAAAACTTGCGTAATTGATGCTAAATGTGTCGCCCTGCCACATCCTCACTACGCCATCTTTTTGGAAAGCGGTGAGGATGGTGTAAAAACGTCAGTTGCGTTTTTCATTTAACCACGGTTTTCGACTTTTTTACACCAGTTTCTGGCAAGGGGGCATAATAACTGTCTGTGATGAGACAACCTATTGCATTTCATTTTAAGGTAAAAAAATAATACTGCAATGAAGCTGATATATGCAATGACGTATCAATGTGTGATCTTACCTTCCCAGTCATGCAGGGACCTCTAATGTTCAGTTCTCCTTTACAATGTCTGTTTAAGGTTTTTGACCCAGAAGACGAGCAGAGTGAGGAAAGTGCTATCGTGGTGACAGACGATAAGGATTTAATGAAGGCTTCTGGAGATGAGGTGGAGTTGTCTATATCTCCCAGATAACTTTTATCTGTGCTGAGACTTGCTTACCCTTTGTTTTAACAGTCTTGTGAAAATGTTTTTATATATGTAATTGTGAAAATGTTATATATATTTGCATCATCATTAGGATGTATTAAAGGGGTTTTCCAGGATTGCTATAGCTTTTAGCAAATAATTCTCATGTAGTTGCTTACCTGATCTATATCTTCCCCATGCTTATCCATCTTCTTCTGACCTGTTTTCGTGAAAACAAATCACTCTGGTTTGTTCACATCCTGTATGTAGTGCTTCCTGTCGCTGTATCCCACCAAACCCATGATGCACTCTGTTCTTTACCACACCTCCAGCACTTCCTGTAACAACACCCAGCTGGTTTATAGCTCCTCCCACCCCGCTAGTTACACAGACACTCCCCTATTACCTCCCCTGACAACACCCAGCTGGTTTATAGCTCCTCCTACCCCGCTAGTTACATAGACACTCCCCTATTACCTCCCCTGACAACACCCAGCTGGTTTATAGCTCCTCCCACCCCGCTAGTTACACAGACACTCCCCTATTACCTCCCCTGACAACACCCAGCTGGTTTATAGCTCCTCCCACCTCGCTAGTTACACAGACACTCCCATATCCCTACCTCTGTACAGACATAACATCACAGGAGATCAGAAAGAGCTGAAAGGGCCACTGCCCACAACAGTAGATAGGAACTACATTACAGTTATCTTCAATAATTTAAAAAATGATTATTTTCTAGAATGTGGATGCAAATATATATATATATATATATATATATATATATATATATACACCGTATTTTTCGCCCTATAAGACGCACCGGCCCATAAGACGCACCTAGGTTTTTGGGGAGGAAAATAAGAAAAAAAATATTTTTAACCAAAAGGTGTGCTTTTGGTGGTTTTGGAACTAATGGTGGTCTGTGGATGGCACTATTACTGGGGATCTGTGGATGTCACTGTTATGGGGGGGGATCTGTGAAGGACACTGTTATGGGGGATCTGTGGATGACACACTGTTATGGGGGATCTGTGGATGACGCACTGTTATGGGGGATCTGTGGATGACGCACTGTTATGGGGGATCTGTGGATGACGCACTGTTATGGGGATCTGTGGATGACGCACTGTTATGGGGGATCTGTGGATGACGCACTGTTATGGGTGGGATCTGTGAAGGATACTGTTATGGGTGGGATCTGTGAAGGATACTGTTATGGGTGGGATCTGTGAAGGATACTGTTACAGCCCCCTGTAACAGTATCCTTCACAGATCCCCCATAACAGGGCTGGCACTGTTATGGGGCATCTGTGGATGGCACTGTATGGGGGCATCTGTGGATGGCATTGTTATGGGGGATCTGTGGATGGCATTGTTATGGGGATCTGTGGATGGCACTGTTATATATGTGTGTCATCCACAGACCGTCCCCACCCCATAACAGTGCCATCCACAGATCCCCATCCCATAACAGTGCCATCCTCAGACCCCTCCCCCATAAAACTGAGCGAGCTGGGAGGGACTGGGAGGAGGAGCTGGGGGCCGGCAATTGCGGAGGGGCCGGTGCAGTGACTGTACTCCGCCCCCTGCACTATAGAAATACAAAATATTTAATTCAATTAAAAGTTCCTGTCTATGCCCCCACCCTAATATTACCGACACATGGCAGCTTGTTGAAAGCAGGCAGTCCGGGCGGCGGCGCGTCACTCACTGGCGTCACGTGCCTGCGCCGCCTACTTCATTCATAAAGTAGGCGGCGCAGGCACGTGGCGTCAGTGAGCAGTCGCCGGACTGCCTGCTCAACAAGCTGCCATGTCGGTAATATAGGTGGAGGCATAGACAGGAACTTTGATCGAGTTACATATTTCATTTTTCAATAGTGCAGCACTGGAGCGGGGGCGGGGCGAGTGCAGTCACTGCACCGGCCCTCCGCAATGCCGGCCCCAGCTCCTCCTCCCAGTCCCTCCGCTGCGTACATCGCAGCTGGCGATGTAAAAATTACAGCATTCGCCCCATAAGACGCAGGGGCACTTTTCCCCCATTTTTGGGGGAAAAAAAGTGTGTCTTATGGGGCGAAAAATACGGTATATACATATATATATATATATATATATATATATACCTCTTAACCACTATTAAATGCTGATTTGTTTTTTTCCCTTACAAGGAAGAGGAGAGCAGCTCTGATGAGGACAGTGCAGAGGAGGGTGGTGATGAAGCTAAAGAGAGCGATGATGAAGAAGAGTCGGTGGATGAAAATGTGAATGAAGTGTTCCGTAAACAGCTGATGGAAGTCCTACAAGGTGGCAGAGCCATGGTTAGTGAGCCGTTTACCTAGGGTTATCCTCTAGTGTGGGATAGATTTGGAGGTGGTCAATGGAGATGATGAAGACTATGCGGAGAGTAACTATGTTTAATATTTTCATGGCAGGATGGCGAGGACAGTGATGATGATGTGGATGATGAGACTATGATGGCCCTCGATGAGAATCTGTCAGCGTTATTTGCAGAACAGCAAAAGCGCATTCAGGCCAAGAAGGATGAGAAGGCCAAAATCCGTGAAGAAAAGATATTGCGGAAGGATTTTAAGACAAAGGTATGTAAAGAATATTCCTTAAGGTCCTTACACGCATGAATTTCTCTCTGGCATTTTTTCACATGTTAAAAAAAAAAAAAACACAATAAACGCTTGCTTTTTTTTTTTTGCACACCTGCAGTTTTTTTTTTTTTCTTTTTTTTTTTTTGCATATAGTGTGGCTTACCACTAGCTATTTTTCTCAATAGAGAAGGTGCTATCAATATGCCAGGAAAAAAAACTAAGAGCTAAAGTATGCAGTGTTTTTAAAAAGGAGCAAACAAAAAACACCATCTAATTAACAAAAATGGTGGTACCTAAAAAAAAAAGATTTGTGTGTTCTGCATTTCCACTAACGCCTGTATCTGTCATTTTACGTTACAGAAAAAAAAACTAAAAACCTATGCATGAAAGCACCCTTTACGGTACCTGCACAAATGGTTTGAGGGTTTTGATGTGGTTTTGTTGCAGCTCTCACCACTGCATTGAAATCCACACAAAGAGTTGACATGCTGCAGATATGAAAATGCACAAGGCAGGTCAATTTCCACACGTTAAAAAAAACAAAGTGCACATGAGATTTGTCTAATCTTATTCGCTTTGCTGGTTGTGTAATCCGCAACAAGTACAGGTAGCCGTAGGCTACATTCACACGACAGTGAAAAACGGACATGTGATTTTCATTTTGCCATCACGCGTCTGTTTTAACACCAATGGTAGTCTATGGGGTTATTCACACAGCAGTTTTTTTGACGGCCAATGAATAACGGACGTCAAAAAATGTTGAATGTCAGTTTCTCAGGAAGGCATCAGTGAAAAAAAATGTCCGTTAAAAATGAACAGTTCATCTGTTTTTAATGGACTTTTTTTTTCCACTGTCGCGTACATGTAGCCTTAGGATGGTTTCACACAAAGCAATTTTTTTAAACCAATGCCAAAATTGGATCCAGCAGGAAGGAGAAATATAAGTTCTTTATGTATAATGAAAGTCCCTTTCTGTTAGATTCCACTTCTGGCTTTGGCTAAAAGAAAAAACTTAATGAACTGCCTCATAAAGCTGCAGCTGCAAATAGGTTTACCCACCCTATGATAAAAGTTATAGTATTATGACATAGGTGAAACCCCCGATTAGGCCCCCGGCCACTACAGTATGTATGCCCATTCATTTAAGCAGCTCCCAGCCTTGAAATAGCTGATTTCATGATATCTCTTCTTTAAAAGCACATGTTTTTGAATACATATTTTCTAGATCAAATGATCATTGAAAGTTTTACATTCTTTAGTACTCCATTTATTCTTCCAGGAGAATCCCCCTATTTTTCCCTTTCAAAAGTTTTCTTAATTTATCATATAACAAACATTGTGGTCCAGGATGGATTTAGCTGCAGTCCCTCTGATGTCCAGTAGGTGGCAGCAAGACTACAGCTATTCAGGTTTTACAGTCCAGACTACTGTGTGTTAGCTTTTCCTACCCAATAAGTCATCGCTTGGGTATGAAAATACAGCTCAAATACGAATGTGCACTACATATCTTGTTTTTTAGAATAGGTGCAGTTCTGTATGGTGCTTGGTTTGTATTCATTTTTTTGGTAAAGGATTAACTTTTTTTATTGCAGTTTTTGTAATATTGCAGAAAGACAGATACTCAAAAAATGAAACAAATATGCACACGTACATGTTAAATTTAGCCCATTGCTTCTTATAGGCTAAAGAATGGTACCATATGGATCCATCTGAACATGTAGTGTTTTGAAAAAAAAACACAAACGTGGCAAAAACCATTTAAAGGGGTTGTCCACCGGTTTCATATCGATGGCCTATTTTTAGGATAGCACATTGAACGGAGCCGGAGCTACTGCAGAATAACTAATCGGAATGAGATTTATGAGATGTCCAGCAATCAAATATTGATGGCCTTTCCTGAGAATAGACGATTAATATAAAAGTATAGGAAACTAGGAAACACCAGATCCTACCACGTGAGGATCTTAGAGCAAAATACCCCAACATTTGTTTTAACTTTTTTTCCTATCCACAAGCCAGCAGTTAACTTCAGAAAATACTGCCAGCTTGTGCCCCCCCCCCCCCCCGAGAATGGAGGCCTCCCTTAAACATACCCCTACCCTAAGGGGACATACCACTAGCTACTATACATTTTTACACACCCCTTTGGACTATCTGCAGGGCGAATGGGCAATAGCTGAATGGCTCAAAGACATTTCCCAGTTAACAATGTCTACCCTATATCAAGCTCTAGAACGCAGCCTTCGGTTTTTGCCATCCAGCCGCTACAGGGAGATGACCCTACAGATTTATCACCGGGCAAACATCTCTCCAATTCAGAGTCACCGTACGGGCGTCTTGGAATCTGACAACTGCTTGCGATGTAAGACAGGAGCAGACATTTTTCATTGTTTGTGGCTGTGCCCGGTGATACAATCTTTCTGGAGTGAGGTCTACACATTTACCACCACCCATTTAACATCAGCAGCACCTCTAGATCCTATATGGGCCATCTTTGGGTACATTGACCCGACTCATACACGTTGCACCCCTGGTAGTAGGAAACTATTATATCGAATAGCAGCGTCAGGAATCAAGACTATCCTCCACACGTGGATCGACCTCAAACCACTGCTGTTTAAGCCATTTCTCGAGAAAGTCTCTTTCTTAATGAAGATCCATGTGAAGCAGTTTTTTGCATGCTGGGAAAGCTTTATAGATATACTGGCCCTCCAGGTTAGAAGATACATTCAGGAATGTTTTCCACTCACTTCCTGGTATCAGACGCGTGTCTTATTAAATGATCCGCTAATTTCAGGGATATGAATCTACTTAAGGGCACAGGGGGGGTCGCTGCGCGCCGCGTGCCTGCTTGGGGTTTTAAATCCACTGACTGTGGAGAAGAGGTGAACATGTTGGGCTACTGTTAGGTTCTACCCACCCTGCGGTTTGTGTCAAGTTATGGTTACTGATTCACGCTGTACTACTAATCCTCCATATCCCATCCTTTTTCCTTCACCCTTTCCCACTTACATGGAAAAACTGACTGATGTCGGGAGGTTGACGCAACATCTCCAATACATTATTCTGATTGTATATGTTGGAACTTTTACTGATGACATGATACTAAAAGAGCTGATGTAAAGTACTACTTATCACCTCACACTGTATGTACTTCTTTATTATGTCAACCTGAATTAAAAACATTTGAAATGTAAAGTATGGGAAAACCCTTTTAAAGTATATTGATGATATGCTTTCAATTTAAAGGGCACCTGTCAGCAGATTTGTACCTCTAGAACTGGCTGACCTGTTACATGTGCACTTGGCAGCTGAAGGTATCTGTGTTGGTCCCATGTTCATATGTGCCCGCACTGCTGAGAAAATGATGTTTTAATATATGCAAACGAGCCCTTAGGCACAACGAGGGCGTTGCTGTTACACCTAGAGGCTCTGCTCTCTCTGCAATTGCTGCTCCCTCTCCACTTTAACATGATCAGCCAGTGTAAATGTGATCACACCCAGCCCTGTGCAGAGGGGGCGGCAGTTGCAAAGAAAGCAGAGCCTCTAGGTGTAACGGCAACGCCCCCATTGCTCCTAGAGGCTCATTTGCATATACGAAACATCATTTTTCTCCGCAATGGGGGCACATATGAACACAGGACCAACACAGATGCCTTCAGCTGCCAAGCGCACATGTAACCGGTCAGCCAGTTTCATAGGTACAAATCTGCTGACAGATGCCCTAAATGGACTACCCGGGGAACAATATTATAATGCAAGACATGTTATCTGTCATGCAGGTTCTGGACTTGATTGAAGTATTTGTGACCAAGCAGCCAGATAGTCCGCTGGTATTCAGTATCATTGAGCCATTGATTTCTGTGATAGAGCAGAGTATGAGCTCCGGGTCCAGCCAGCAGGAGCAGGATTTCCTCCGTAAAACAGCTGACATTTTCATGTAAGTACATACCAGTTTGCAACTTGCAAATCATAAGGTAGGTATTCTGTAGAAATCTTGTAGTGTGGTTAGTGTGGGCTACGGTCATTCTGACATATCTCCAAAGATAATAAACCTGTAAAAAGAAATCACCATAAAATACTTTCCAGTATTTTTGCCATTAAAACTCTTACAAATGTTCCTGTTCCCATCACTAATCTACGGTAAATTGGGAGCGGCATCCATAATGGAATTCTTAGATAACCCGAACTTGAAAACACAAGTTGGGTCGTCCCGAGGTACTGACTAGAGCTGTGGTCTAGATGTACTGTACGTGTCCAAAGTCTAGGAGCTTTTCTCGCATGCATGTATCAGAAAATACCTTTTGGTCTGGAGCCATTTTAAAGATTGCCATGGGACAATCACAGATGACTCTGAAGTCTCTTCAAGCAGCTAAATGGAGTATTTCCAGTAAGAAAGAATGCCTTCATATGTAATTCCATCTATTATTGTGATTGTCTTGGAAGAGAACATTTTCTTCAAATTGACTCCTTTATATGTGGCATGACTTTTGCCTATATATTTAAAAAAAATGTAATGTACCAATCGTCATTATGTTTTTACCCTTTATTCAATTGATTACAGCTGTAAGGTAGACAATCTTCTATTGCATTGCTCATCTTTAGTATAAGTGGTATCTAATGAGCTGTAAGGCCATGAGTGCCTCCAGTGTTGATTGACTATTCCATGGAGGTCGGTATTGTAGAATCGCTTTAATAACATGGCAGCATAGGGCGATGTCTGCATTCAGCTCTGCTACATTTAGTGGATAGAATAAGCTCAAATACTGCGGAGTTATTTTGTTTTGACTATTTTTATGTAATGACACTTTCTACATTAGCGTCTTAGCATAATCCTTTTTGTGCTTGCCACAGTGCTTTCACAAATGATGTCACTAGCATAAAGTAATGGATATCTACATGTTCTGCAATGTTGTTTGCATCAACTGGTAAGCAGCTGGCCATGAGCAAGAGGAACGATTCTTAGGGTACTTTCACACTAGAGTTAAACTTTTCCGGCATTGAGTTCCGTCCTTGAGGCTCAATACCAGAAAAAAACGCTTCAGTTATATCCTAATGCATTCTGAATGGAGAGAAATACGTTCAGGATGCATCAGGATGTCTTCAGTTCAGTCACTGAATGGCGTTTTGGCCGGAGAAAATGTGGTATTATCTCCGTCCAAAATTCCGGAACACATGCCGGATCCGGCATTCATTACCATTGCAATGCATTAGTGCCAGTTCCGACATTAAAAATACCGCAATGACGGATCTGGCATTCCGGTCTGCGCATGCGCAGACCTTTTAAGAACGTGAAAAAAATAAATTCCGGATCCATTTGCCGGATGACACCGGAAAAACCGATCCGGAATTGCAATGTATTTTTCTGACTGATCAGGCATTTTCCAGACCTGATCAGTCTGAAAATGCCTGATCAGTCAGAAAAAATGACATGCGTTTGCATACAGAGTGCCTGATCAGGCAGGAAGTTCAGGCAACGGAACTGCCTGCTGGAATCCAACAACGCAAGTGTGAAAGTACCCTTATCAGTTTTCTTGTGTTTGTGTGCTGGTGGCTTTGGGGAAAATACTGGATGTACTATGGGAGAAACAAGGAATTGCCTTGGAGGCAAACCATCTGCACCACTGATAAGACCCTGATATGAAGGCTGGAGATGAGTTATCTGGTTTACTGGATTTACGGTCTAGCGGAATGTATTAAAGGCTAGTTTTACACTAGCGGTATTAGCTCTGGCAGGGAACAGCCTGGTGAAGCTCTATGGATCCGGTATAGCCGGATGTTACAGCACCATTGACTATAATGGGGTCTGGTAAAGATCCGTCAGCTACCTGGCAAATGTTCCAGGATTTGGCAGGACAAAAACGGCTGCATACAGCAGAACAGCCTCCTGGAGACCTCTAAATGTCAGTGTGAAACCTTAGGGTAAGGCCTCATGCACACGAACGTATTTTCTTTCCGTGTCCGCTCCGTTTTTCTTGCAGACCATATGCTGAACCATTCATTTCAATTAGCTCACAAAAAAACGGAAGGTACTCCGTGTGCATTTCGTTTCCGTATGTCCGTTTTTCCGATCCACAAAAAATAGAGCATGTCCTATTTTTTTCTAGTTTGCGGACAAGGATAGGCATTATTACAATGGATCCGCAAAAATAACCGATCGGCAAAAAATACGTAACGTCATCTGTTTTTTTTGTGGATCCGCAATTTGCGGACCGCAAAACACATACGGTCGTGTGCATGAGGCCTAATAGTTATGTGGCTCCTCATGCCTGAATTGTAGAGATTGGGCTCTGTTCACATCGGGGCAGCTTTACTATTCCCACATGTGGTGGAAGTTTTAGACTGGCTGTCTGGACCTGATTCATCGCTGCGGGTCAGGCTGGATGATAAATGTGGTGCAGGGCTAGACACTTTTGTTTGACCTTATACCAACTCTTGGTTGGCCTAGATAGAACTTTATGCCATAATTGTGGCACAATTTTGACCCAAAACGTCACATATTAGGACATGCCACTTTCCTGCAAAGCCGTGACCCTTTTAAGTTAATCTACACCTTTTGGTGGGCTAGTGGTACAGGATTTCTCCAAAATTAGATGTGCCACATTGTGCACTCTCATTAGTAAATTTGGGCTTACAGTAAAATACTCCAGTGGAAGCTTCTGATGCATTCTGCTATATATGCACACAGTAGCATATGTCACCCATAGACTACCCCCAAAAAATAATATACCTTTTCTGTTTGAGAAAGTGCACAAGACTGAGTTTTCCTATACAGTTAAAGGGGTTGGCCAGTTTCTAATTTAATTTGTCAAAATGTAGTCATGTATATTCCATTCAGACATACATGACGATGATGCCAAGAGGACACTTTTTACATGTGTTGGATGTATGTGGCCCTATAGATGGATTTGGTGTATGTGGTAGGTGCTTTCCCAGTGTATAAGCCACGTATAGAGTAAAAATGCAGTGTGGACATAGTATTATGGTTTCCAGGTTTCCTACTCCCATTTTCTTGATTAGGAGCAGATCTGCGGTACCCAGGCACGGCCACTATAAAGTATTCAGAACGGTGCTGTTCAGGCACACTACAGGATAGCTCATCAAAGCACTGGAAGACTCCTTTAAATTGCAATCCGTCTAACGCATTTTTAAAGGGATTGTGTCATCTCATTGTGATATGCCACCAATGTCAGATAGGTGCGGCTCTCACCTCTGGGACGGGGGCCCCCAAAGCGAAAGAGAGCATGTGTGAAGCATTCTCCATTCACTTCTTTAGGAGTTCCTAGAATAGCGCGCTTGGCTATTTTCGGAACTTCCATAAAAGTGAATAGAGAGTGCACCGCATGTGCATCATCTCTATGACAGTGACAGAATTTGCTGCGCCAGCGCTTGGCTACTATCGGAACACCCATAGAAGTGAATGGAAGGTGGTTGTGCTTGTGCGGTGCGCTCTCCTTCACTTTGGGGGCCCATTCCGGAGAGATGTTGGCTCAGAGGTGAGACCCACACCTATCTGACTTTGGTGGCATATCCTAGTGATATGCCACCAATGTCTGAGACTAGACAACTTTTTAAATTTAGTATTTTTTATTTTCACAAACTTGCCATGTCATTCATAGGGATAACTTATGAAGCTGTATTAGTTTGGTAAATGAAGTGCAGTTTTGTGTTACTGATTTTCTTATGCTTTGCAGTGTCAAAGGGGTTGTTCATGAATGGGGGATTCTCCCAAATGGCCAGACCTGTGGAGGGAAGCATACTTGCCTGTTCCCTGCTTTTGGGTTCTGGCTTCTTCACTCCCCTGCCACTGCTGCCTCGCTCTGCCTCCAGCGTATCTTCTGGTTGGACTCCTTGCTTGGCCCATTGACATGACTTAAAGATAACTCATTCGTTGCAGCGCCATCAGACGCAGAGAGCAGAGCGTCGCTGTGGCGGCGGCGGAGTGAATAATCCGGAACCCATTGGTTGGGACCAGGTAGTTATACTTCCCTCCACAGGTCCCGGCACAGGGGGAGCTCTGCCTGGAAGGCCCTCGAAGATGACCAACCTCTTTTAAGGCTCGGCCTAGAAATAAAGTAATTACCTTTATTGTTCGATAAGGATATTGCGTCCTTTCTTATTTTGGTTCATATTGGTGGCTAAGACTACTATTTTTCCATTACATCAAGGTTAGAATGGTTTCAATAGACGTTAGTGGGACCCATGGTCGCTGGTGAGGTGTTGGAGGAGGCATGCTATGGCTGACACTGTAATACACAGTTGCTGAATACCCTGATTTTTAGGAAATTGTTCTTGTTTTTCAGTCTGTGTCCGCATGCAGCCTTCTGCTTTTATGTGGCCACTGAACCTATCATGACTTCTAACATTTTAGCTGTATTCCAGGGGTATGTTATCCTCTATATCTACTAAAACCAACTGAACCTTCCATGAGAAAACCATGTAACTGCTGCACACATGAAAATGAGCTTCAGCAAGAGACCTGACCACTGGGACCCCCAACAATAACTAGAACAGGATCTTGAATCCCTGGTTCCTCCACAATTCACAAGCGCAGTGAGGAGGAGTCTGAAGGGGGGGCGGTGGTCACTCCATTCAGTGTCTGCAAAGCTGACCAAAACAGCCGAGCCCTGTACTTGTCAATCTGTTTCATAAACTGAATGGAGTGGCGGGGTGCATGTGTGACCCCCACCTATACACAGCGTCACTCTCCCCATACTCTGGGTTCAAAACGTTAATAAATTTAATCTTCAGTCTCTGGACCCAGGAATCCAGCTTTTTTGTAACTGTCAGACAAAACATTTTAGCTTGCATACCATTCATTTATGTTCCAAAATCTGCTCTATGTAACAAGGGCTGCCCAATATCTACGTCCTAATTGTATATTGTATCCTAGATGCCATTTTTGGGCACCGCCACCTCATATAGGTAATATCTGCACCTGGGCCACTCTAATCCTGTCTTTGTAAATCCACTTTGGAGTACAATATATCTGGTGTAAAATTAGTATTGACACCCAGTGAAATGAATTATTACTAGATTTAATAAAATTAGCGCATTCACTTACCACCACAGACGGACCCAATGCCCCTGGAATTGTTTTTACATTTTTTTGGAAGAAACTGTACCCTCTTCACTTTGTAGATTTGATTTGAAATAATGTGTTTTTCTCGCTGCTCAGTCTGATAATTGACCTGTCTTTCCTGCCACCATAGGAATAGTTTGTGCAAGAACAAGCGGTACTGTAAAGAAGTGTCAGCGCTCAAGGATGAATTGCATGATATGATGGAACGACTGCTTAAAAGAGCCAGCAAACAAAGCGATTCTTCTGTAGCCTTGTATTGTTTCAGGTGAGATGATTGAATTTGCCGGTAGAATGCTGCCACCATTAGGGGAGGTGTGTGGATGATGGAGTGCAGCCTGTGACTGTACTGTCCATAGTATACGTCTGTCCAAATTAAAAGATCACTTGTCTTCTTCAACAGTGCATCACTGTACCTATTCAAGGTACTGAAGGGCGGTAATACTCAGCAGCCAGCGGTGGCCGAAAACAAGGGCAAGAAAGCAAACTCTTCGGAACAGGTACATGGCTAGGGTCTTCATGTAAAGAAGTGGAGTATGTGACTGTGCCAAGACCACTAAACCAAAAATTCACAGTCTCTAAAGTACTGGCAGGATTACCCGGTTTCGCACGGGTCTATTTCGTATATTTCGTTTGTTTTGTGTGTGGTGAAAAGATATTCACAGAGGCATCCACAGAGCCCTCATAACAGTGACATCCATAGTGCCCCCATAACAGTGAACTCCAATGACAGTGATATCCACAGCGCCCACATCCACAGTGGGGCAACAGTAACATAACAGTAATGAGAACGGAGACATTTAGAGACATCCACAGTGCCCCTATAACAGTAAAATCCACAATGGGGCAGAGCAGTGACATCTATATTTCCCCCCATAACAGTGAACTCCAAAAACAGTGGTATCCACAGCGCCCCATAACAGAAACATTAATAGTGCCCTTTAACAGTGATCTCCACAGTACCCCCATAACAATGACATCCATAGTGCCCCCATAACAGTGAACGCCAATAAGTGATATCCACAGTGACCTATAACAGACACATCCACAATGGGGCAACAGTAACATAACAGTAATGAGAACAGAGACATTTAGAGAGACATCCACAGTGCCCCTATAACAGTAACATCCACAATGGGGCAGAGCAGTGACATCTATATTTCCCCCCCATAACAGTGAACTCCAATAACAGTGATATCCACGGTGACCAATAACAGTAATGAGAACAGTAACATTCACAGAGACCTCCATAGTGTCCCTATAAGGCCTCATGCACACAGCCGTTGTCGTTTTTCGGTCCACAAAACATGGATCCAATCCATAAGAAATGCGGATCGGTTGCGAACCAAAACCACAGTTGTGACGGTCGTATGCTGTCCGCAACAATGCAGATCCTTTTTTTGCGGATTAGATGCTGTCCTATTCACTTCTATGGGGCCCTTTTCTTCCATTGCACGGCTCAGAAAAACAAATGAAACATGTCCTATACTTGTCAGTGAAAATCAGGACATGGCCCTATTGAAGTCTATGGATCAGCAAAAAAACGGATCCGCATTTTTGCGGCCATCTGAATGAGCCTGAACAGTGAAGAAAAATGGTTGGGTTGTTATGGAAACCTGGTGTAAAACTGTGTGTCAAGACTGAAGGACCTGCGAGTTTCTATTGGCCGTTAGGGGTCGTGTGACCGTGTGTCAGGAAATGAATTAAAGGGGTATTCCGGTTACCATAAATATAACCTATGTTTGAGACTAATTCATCATCTATAATTACCTAATATAATATAACTTTCAGATATTTACTGTTCATTAGTTATAAAAGTAGTTGTTTTTCTCTGCTACCCACTGTGTTTCCTCGTAAATTACCATGGCATCGACCTGTAGTTCTGAGCCTTTGTTAGGTCGAGCATGCTCAGTGTGTTGCTATCAGTTCTGTAGCTAAATGCCTTGTGAGACAAAGGGCGTGTTAGTGTGGTGGTGATGACTGAGTAGAGGGGGCGTGACCGGACCGTATATCAGGCAGCCAATCAATAAACATCCACACTCACAGCAGGAAAGCTAGGCATTGTGGGGATTGTACTCAGGCGCCATGATACTCTGCGTGCTGCAGGCTCACATAGGAGCTAGACAAATGGATTGCAAGGTAAATTGTAACTGGTTATACGTATAGGTGTGGGTTCCGGTTGGGTCACAGCTTGCAGCCTTAATTTTTTTTTTAAAAATTAAGTTACTTCACCGGAATACCCCTTTAAGCTAATATAGGTCATATGATGGTGCCATAATCATGTTTTTTTGCGAATATCTCAAGAACAATAAAGAGCTGAAACCCAGTCAAACCCTTTCTATGCACCTGATTAACTTATCTGCCCAATTTGGTACAGATTGGTCCAGTCATTTGGCCGTGCATAAGGAACAGGCAGACAGCAGAAATTCACTGTTATATCTGTATTCATGGAAATACTAATCGTGGAGATGGTCTTTCCTAACTCTTAAAGGGCTTCTGTCACCCCCCTTAACCCATTTTTCACTAGCTGACATTAGCTATTTGCTAATGTCAGCTGAGTCGAAGTATATATTTATTACCTTGTCCGAAGTTGTAAATTACGTCAAAAAGCCACTTTTATAATATGCAAATGATCTTCGCTACCAGCAAGTTGGGCGTTTACTTGCTGGTAGCCGCCGCATCTGGATTAGTTATGCACGCCCCCTTCCTCGTTTGATAGACAGGGCCAGCGCTTTCTCCTCCTCGCACTGGCCCTGTCTGAAGATGAAATCCCGCGCCTGCGCCGTACCGCTCAGTAGTCGGCGCAGGCGCTCTGAGTGAAGGACGCGAGCTTTGCCGCTACGTCCTCAGTGCGCCTGCGCCAATTACGTCACCGCTACACCCGGAAGGGAAGTGGGTGTAGCGGTGGCGTGATCGGCGCAGGCGCACTGAGGACGGAGCGGCAAAGCTCGCGTCCTCACTAGAGCCTGCGCCGACTACTGAGCAGTACGGCGCAGGCGCGGATTCATCTTCAGACAGGGCCAGTGCGAGAGGAGAAAGCGCTGCCCTGTCTATCAAACGAGGAAGGGGGCGTGCATAACTAATCTAGATGCGGCGGCTACCAGCAAGTATACGCCCAACTTGCTGGTAGCGAAGATGATTTGAATATTATAAAAGTGCCTTTTTAACAGAATTGCCAGCTTCAGATAAGGTAAAAAATATATATTTCAACTCAGCTGACATTAGCAAATAGCTAATGTCAGCTAGTGAAAAATGGGTTAAGGGGGGTGACAGAAGCCCTTTAAGCCTGAAAGGTCTGCCGATAGCGGCAGTAGTAGTGCCCCTTTATCCTTACATACACAGTAGTTGTCATTTTTATTTTCGGTGACTGTTTCTTTAAGCGGCCTTCATTTGATAATGACTTATTAATGAAGGTCTGGCATAAGGGAATCCTTTAAAGGCTGATCAATCCCATTGCACTATTCTGGTCGGTATTCAGAAAAAGGATATTCACCACAAAAGCTCTGCTCTGTAAGCCTAATGATATGTGACTAAAGCCCTCTATTAGTATCACGTGCCTTAATATTCTCATTTTTCTGTCTTTTCTCCAGGCTGGCTTTCTGGGCTGCCTCGATCTTCAGAGAGTCACCCCCCTCTATCAGGAAGCATTGCAGGGATTCATGACCAAGAGAAATAGCCCTCTGACTGCAGCAATGTTTCTGGACCTCTTCAATCGGTTTCCCGTGAGTACTTTCAGATTGTGGATAGCAGATTTTTATGATTTCTTATGCCTATCTTCAATCCCTTGTTTTCTAATCAGCCCTATATACTCTACGAAGGGTTGTGCTTAATTTATTAAACTGTTTGTTTTACCACGGTGATCCCTTCTTGTAATGGCGCTGGAATTGCTGAGCTTGCACATGGAAGTTGTGGCCAGCTCCTACAGTATTACATAGGGGGCATTCACATGAATAGCCAGCCTTGTAGTACATGTCTGGCCAGGTCCATCTGAGCCGCTAATGCTTGGGGTGCTCTGCCCTGGAGCATAGAAAGGGTTCCCAAGTGTGGGACCTTCTTCTATGACATCCTTATGCATCCTCTAAACCAGTGTTTCCCAACCAGTGTGCCTCCAGCTGTTGCAAAACTACAACTCCCAGCATACCCGGACAGCCTTTGGCTGGGAGTTGTAGTTTTGCAACAGCCGGAGGCACACTGGTTGGGAAACACTGCTCTAAACAGCACAGGGACTTCCCAACAGTGTGTGTTTATAGTAAGTATTCAGTAGTAGATCAGAGGTTAACATAACAGATGCAAATTTACATAGGCCCCTTTCACATCTGCGTTTTCGCTTTCCATCTTAGAGTTCCGTCCTCGGGGCTCTAGGACGGAAAGATACTGATCAGGATTATCTCCATGCATTCTGAATGGAGAGAAATCCGTTCAGGATGCATCAGGATGTCTTCCGTTCAGTATGTGAACGTTTTTGGACGTTGACAAAACCGCAGCATGCTGCGGATTTGTCTCCGTCCAAAAATCCGGAAGACATGCCGTAACGCCGGATCCGGAATTAATGCCCATTGAAGTGCATTAATCCGGATCCGCAATTAAGCTAAACGTTGTTTCGGCGCATCGCCGGATCCGACGTTTAGCTCTGCGCATGCGCAGCAGCAGTTCCGATCGGGGCCCAAGTGTAAGCTGGGGCTTTGATCGGTTACCATGGCAGCCAGGACGCTACTGAAGTCCTGGCTGCCATGGTAAGTACTCCGCAGCAGTGTACTTACCTGCGCTGCGGCCTCCGGCGCTCCTTCATGACGTCACAGGTCCGGGCGGCGCATTGATCTATGCGCCGCGGGGACCTGTGACGTCATGAAGGGGCGCACAGCGGCCGCAGCGCAGGTAAGTACACTGCTATGGAGTACTTACCATGGCAGCCAGGACTTCAGTAGCGTCCTGGCTGCCATGGTAACCTGAAAGCATTTCGAAGACTGATCAGGATCCTGATCAGTCTTCTAATGCTTTCAGACGACTTGCATTCTGACGGATCCGGCGGGAAGGAAGTGCCTGCCGGATACTCAGAACGCAAGTGTGAAAGAGGCCTAAGACTGGCCTTTTATATGCAAAAGATTAAAATGCGCTGAGTTTACTGAGAGGCACAGTCTTCTTAATTAATTTGCAGTTCACGCACCAGAGCTTCAAGTCTGCCGCAGCTATTAGCTGGTGTACATTTAAACTAAATCGTGAGCCAGTTTCTGGTGTGAATTATAGAAAATCTAGTGGGTTGTGGCTAGGGCTGCAGTAAACGATTATTTTAGAAATCGAGTATTCTATCGATTATTTTTTACAATTAATCGAGTAATCTAATAAGAATGTTACCATGGCAACCAGGGCTTCAGTAGCGTCCTGGTTGCCATGGTAACCGATAGGAGCCCAGTTATAACACTGCTGGGGCTCCAATCAGAACTTCCACCAATGAGGGGGGAGGGGACTCTGCTCTGTGGCCACTGCCACCAATGAGGGGGGAGGGGACTCTGCTCTGTGGCCACTGCCACCAATGAGGGGAAGGGGACTCTGCTCTGTGGCCACTGCCACCAATGAGGGGAGGGGACTCTGCTCTGTGGCCACTGCCACCAACGATTTTAATACTGGGGGTGGGGGAGGGCGCACTGCACCACCAATGAAAATTAACCTTTAATACAGGCGGCAGGCAGCAGATCAGCGGCAGTTAACCCCTCAGGTGCAGCACCTGAGGGGTTAACTGCCGCTGATCGCAGCTCCCTGCCTCCTGTATTAAAGATTACAAAGGACCTTTCATGGTCCGGCCTTACTAACTAGCAGCTACAAGGAGCGGCGCCCAGGATGTCTCTGCACTTACAGTTATCCCTGGGCACTGTGGGCCAGTTACAGTCTCCTGCTCCATGTGCTAATTACTAATATCGGAGCAATAGGGAGGAGACATCAGCTCTGTGGGCGTTCCTTCTCCCTGCACTGTGACGTTCTCTGCTGCGATTGGACAGCGCAGGGAGAAGAAACGCCCATAGAGAAGGTGATGTCTCCTCCCCATTGGTCCGATATTAGTAATTGGCAACTGTAACTGGCCCACAGTGGTGAGAACGGAGCGGCGCCCCCCCCCTCTCTCTCCTCACTGGCAGCGCAGCACAGGGGGAGGGAGAGAGCGACTCCTTCTCCCCCTGTGCGCCCCGCCTCCTCCGCTGCCAGCCGCTCTGCACAGTGTCGGGTCATAGGGCGCTTACGTGCACTATGACCTGACGGGTGACCACGGAGCGGGGAGTAATAGCAAGTGCTGCCCTCCCGCTCCGTGGTCACATGACACAAACGAATCCTTGATGCAAAAAAATTGCATTGAGGATTTTTTTGTGTCGAATTACTTGATTAAATCGAGTAATCGTTTCAGCCCTAGTTGTGGCTGGCCCTGCCCCTCCAACTAAGCCATTAACCTTTTTCTCTGCACACTTAAAAAGTGTCGAAGCTCAAAAAGTCACACGTTATGGCAGACATATTGCATGCACCATAATTTGGGACTTCTTTTTATGCCCCAAAAATCAGTTTCACAGTGTCAAGACATTTGCTGGTATTTAATACTGTAAAATCTTTTCCTTGATGATGAGGTTTCCGACTCTCTTGTTTTTCTGGTCTGTTCCATCACAGTTTATTTGCAAGCCGCTCTTGGGCATCATTATGAAGTCTGTTAAAGACGGTGCTCGGCAGCATCAACAGGTAAGCAGTTTTTGGGGAAAATTTCCCTTATGTCAGATATAGAAATGCATTCCTAAAATCCTCAGACCTGAAGGTCAAGACCATTTAGTGGCCTAACAGCATCTTCTGCCTTTTTTTTTTTTTTTAAATAAAGCTGCAGAATAACCCATTAAAACCCTGACTTAGTGACCTACTAGAAGAAGTGTGTAAAAAGGTCGTGTATATGGAAAATGTTAAAGGCTCCACATGGGGTGGATTCGCTGTGGAGCATATACAGTAGCAGAACCGTGGATATATATTTAATCATAATTGGTATTGCAGTGGCCAAAAATTTTCAAAATATTAAAACATCATATTATTTATCATGCAATGTGATTGCTAAAAAAAAAATTACAATTCCCTAATTGCTGTTTTTTTGGGTCACCTCTGGATCAACTTGCAGGATAACAAGCCGAACTGGATGGACAAAATGTCTTTTTTCGGCCTTCTATTCTATGTTACTATGTTACCTCGCCTCCTAAGAAGATAGAGCAAAAAAAAATTATCAGAATGTAACTTTTATAAAAACTACAGCTCATTCTGCAAATAAACAAGCCCTCGCACCCCCCCTTGATAGAAAGGTAAAAAAGTAATAGGTGTCACAATTTGGCGAAACAAACGATTTTATGTAAAAAAAAAAAAAAAGTTTTAAAAGTAGTAAAACATAAGAAAAAAAAAAACTGGCATAGCCATAATCGTTCTGACCTTCAAAAACAGTGCAATTGTGTAATCTTTACAGTATAGTGATAGCAGTTGATACAAAACCCCCAAAACGATGGTGGAATGGTTATGACGATGGAAACTTTAATGACTTTTAGAAGGTGTAGTGGTTAGATGATAACAAGTTTGCCAAATTGGTCCTGAGGGGTTCATCTCAATTGAATTTGCTTATATAGCTGCCTGTGTTCTGTACTGATGTGTCCCCGCCGATCTGTTTGGGGAAAATTTCAGAAGCTAACCATACCTTTTTAACTATAGGCACAAGCATGCGGTCTTCTTCTGAAAGCCCTGCAGAACCCCAATCTAAAGCAGACCCTGTCTCCTTCAGAGTGGCAAGATCTCCTCAAAGAGGGAGTGACTCAGGTTACAGAGGTAAGTCGGTCTTTATGAATATTATTTAATGTTCACCTATGAGCACCATTTTACAGTTTACATATAGATATAACCTACATGAAGGGTCGACTTTGTAAATGCATTGCATTAGTTGTTCCTTCCTGATCCTGGTTTACAGTATTTTATAGTCTATTTTCAGCCACAGTTGCATCCCCAGTGTATGTCATTTTTGAGTTCACCTCTTCCAGTAGCCCTTGCTGGCTCAGTGTCTGTATGGAGAGTGGACGTAGTCTTTTTTTTTAATTTATTTTTTTAATCATGCATTTTCGAGTAATCAAAAAGTTATCTCATCTGGGAAAGATGGGTAGTACGGGAGATTGCACTGCCAACTTTACAGTCATAGCTGCCTCAGAAGAGTTATGCCCGTTCTCTCCTAGAGAGAAATCTAAGGAGAAAACTGCCAATCGTCAGCAGATGGGTGGAAGAAGCATATCATGAATAGCCATGACTCTTCTCTGACAGCCGTGACTCATTCAGGCTCGGGCTGCTATGATTATAAAGCTAGTTCTTGGAAACCGTTTACTCTTAGCCCATGAGTGATCAGCTTATCTGTCCCTACTTTATGCTTCCATCAGTGAGGGCAGTATAAAGTTGATGACAGGTTCCCTTTAGACCCCATACACACGTCCGCAATTCTCTTCCGTATTTTGGGGAACGGAATTGCAGACCCATTCATTCCTATGGGGTCACTCTATGTCCCGCCCGGGTCCGCAATTGCGGATCCGCACTTCTGGTTCCGCAATCGCGTTCCCGAAAAAAATAGAACATGTCCTATTCTTTTCCGCATTTGCGGACAAGAAAAGACATTTTCTATATAGTGCCGGTGATGTGTGGTCCGCAAATTGCGGAACGCACATTGCCGATGTCCGTGTTTTGCGGACCCGTGGATGTGTGAATGGGGCCTTAAAGTGTACCCGTCACTTTGGTTTATTTTTAAAACCGTGTAGGATCAGGTAGATTATACATTATGTAATATACTTTATTAGGGAAATGTGTTTCTTTTTCTTACTAGAAAACAGGGTGTAAGGAGTCTGCTTATCTTCAATCTATATGAGCATTGCTAAGAAAAGTCCATCTTCAGTGTTGTACTGAGCACTGAAGACGACTATGTGTACGTACTGAGGCAGGCTTCCAGCCTACCTCTTATCTCACTACCCCAGCCCCTGCCTCCCTGTTGTGTCCCTTCCTACGTGACCTGTCGCCAGCGCTAACCCCCTGGCAGTTCTGTACATGTCTCTCTTAGTTGTTGAGGGCAGAGACAGGAAAGACAGGAAGAGGGGCGAGCTGCAGTGTTCTGCGCCGACAGTAAGTGTGCTGTGTCACCGTATACTTACTGTCGGTGCTAAGTGCAGGCAGTTCCGATCCCCACTCTCTTTCTTGTGCTCACTAACTAATAGAAAAGTGTACAGAGCTGCCAGTGGGTTAGGGTTGGGACACGGCAGTGATAGTAAGGTCTCATATTGGGAGGCAGTGTCTGGTTCGTTGAGATAAGAGGTAGGCTGGAAGCCTGCCTCAGTATGTACACATAGTCGTCTTCAGCGCTCAGTAGAACACTGAAGATGGACTTTCCTTAGTAATGCAAATTTAAAATAAAGATTGAAAAAGAAACTCTTTACACCCTACTTTTTTCTAGTAAAAAGAGACACATTTCCCTAAAAAAGTATATTACATACATGTTTAACATCCTTGTCCCTTCACTATGATAAAAATAAACTGAAATGACAGGTACACTTTAAGTTGCCCAGTCTTTACGTATGTCTGCTCCCAAGACATGAGATGAAGATTCTTATGAAGTACAGTATTCTGTGACTTTCAGGACAAGTGCTTCCCTTTCAGTTTGATACTTGCGTGCTCACTCCAAGAAGTGTTGTCTGCTATGCTCACAGGTGTCATACTGGAATGCAGAAGGGATTTCCTTCACTGAATCAGAGCACATTCTTAGCCGGGAAGTGGTGACAAATTGGAAAGCTCTAAAAACTAATGTAAAGATATCTAGCATGCTGAAAACAGTCTACCAGCCCTTCACAACGGGGTCGTTTGTGGGCTACATGGTCTCACCAGGGACCGTTTTTTTTTTAGCAGATCCTACAACTGTTTTCCACAATAGCTCTAATCTATTGCTTTTTTTTTTTGTTTTGTTTTTTTACTTTTATCTATTGGTTTAGGTCTGCGAGGGTAAAATTACGCCTAGTCTGATGACGATATCCACATTGTAAACCGCTGTCTGTGTTAATGCATTTTATATGCACGTGGATTCAGATGCTATCTGCCACTAGTGTATAAATCTGCAGTATATTCACTCAGTTCTTTCCCGTAGCATGTAGAAGGAATTTTCAAAAAAATCTGCCAATTCTGCAATGTATGAACATAGTCCTGTAAGGTAACAGTAAAAGAATCCTGCTTAGCACAGATGCAGCTGAGGCCAGTATACATTGCATTCCCACAGAAATGACTTGTATAACCTATCCAGGCCTGTGGGACGTCAAATGAGCAAGGACTGCTTGACTCCATAGGATAACGGGACTGCCTCAGGGAATTTACATACAACGCACGCTGCTTTAAAACTTTCTTATACATGTTTCTTAAATGGACCATTGGGCCTTTTTAGAAAGCTATTCTCCAACAGCATAACGGTTTAGTGATGGGTTTCCTTTAAGAGCATGTGTAGCATTGATGGGCGCTTCTATATCATTCTTATCTAATGTGATAATGACTGTCCTCTGTTTGCAGACACTAAATGCAGTGGATGAGATTAAAGTGAAAGTCGACCAAGAGAAACTGATAAAATGTTTTGAGCTGCTGAATTTCCTTATTAAAATAATAACTCAACAGGTATGTATGAAAGGGAGACGAAATACCAGACCCCACAGTAACACTTCTGTGGGGATCTGGTCTTCCATTCTGATTGTTGTGACAATATTCTCGCCATACGTGCACTTTCACCTCTGTATTTTGCTGGACTCAAGGTTGTTATGGACCTTTTGCTTTTAGCTCTCCATATATCCCATTTTTTCTAATATCTGATCCAAAAATCTCTGAGCTAAAAGTTGAAGTCGGCATGGCATTTTCATTGTAGCAATCACTGATGGACCGAGGTTACATAATCCGACCAGTGGTGTATCTTCTGATATTGTACACTGTGAGGGGATATGCAATGGTCAATTTTTAACTGGTACTATTATTTCTATTGGCTAGGTAGTAAGGGCAAGTTCACATGCTGCAGAAACAACCCCCTGCAGCATGCACGGAACTCGGCTCTTCAACCAATCTGTTGCAAGGGAATATATGCCGACTGTGTCAGTGTCGTTCTGCTGATTTCTGTCTGATCTGTTAGGAACAGTATGTTTAGTCATAGGTTGTCTGCACTTTAGGCTCCTGAGCCCATCCTACGCTAAATTAACTAACATTTCATATTCATTTTCAGACAGAATAGTAAAAAAAATGCTTTTAGATGACATCTCTGGTGTTGGCAGTCTCACAGATGTAATACTCATCTGCTTATCTTGAGGACATTCTTCCCTTTCTGTGGGTGGACAGCAGCACATATGAGGCAGTCAAGTGTCTGCATCTCCTAGGACGCCCTGCAATTTTTTAACCACTACATAGATAATAACCCCTGACATATAGCCCCGGATATACATATGTTATGTAATTCAAATTCCTTCTCCACTGTCTAAAGAGAGAGATAGCTATATATTTCTATGGAACAAGTGCATTAGATCGCACAGCAGGTTCAAAACTGAAAAAACTGGAGTGCCAATGGCTGCATGGACAGTCCCCTATGTCCACAAAAATATAGTAAAAGTAATTCCACAGCACTTCCTTAGTAATGAAAAAAGTTGCTACTTTATTTACCGGGTAAAAAGCGACGTTTCGGTGCACCCAATGGCACCTTTCTTTTTCTATATATTTCTATGGATTTACAAGTAAGGATGAATGAGTGGAAAGAGTCTGGCCTGCTTCACTATGAGATCACTATGCTGGCACTGAGGGGAAGGGAGCAGAGAAGCTACTGAGCATGTCAGTCCACCACTGAATGCAGGAGAAGGTGGGCCAGAAGGATAAACAGCAGGGGACGCTACCAAATGGCAAAATGTAGCAAAAGAAAAAGCATACAATATTATTATTGCGTGTATATTAAACCATAGTTCATTTCGAATGCCTTATTTATTGCACAGTAGTAAGGGAAATATGCGATGACCACGAAATGGTTGAAGAAAAAAAGACCAAAAACACTACCTTATAATCTCCTCGCCAGTCCCTGTGCCGTTCAGATGGTTCCCAGGTCCCCACTGTGCTCCTGTGCCTGCTCTTATCCTTGCAGGATATTGCTGGGCATGTTCCTCAGCTGACTGAGGTGGGTCATGGCTGTAACCAGTGAATGGCTGAGCTCCAATCCCAGCCATGTCGAGATTGGAGCAGGAAGTGGAGCACAGCAGAGACCCATGCGCTGTTGAATCGGCATGGTGAGGGTAAGCTACCATTTGATGGCCATGCCAGATAGTTTCTTTTCTTACTGGAACACCCATTTAAGGTCTTTTCATGTGCACCAGTAAGGCTGTGACTCCCATGCAATGGAAAAAAATGAGTTGTCTTGTGTCTCCTGTTATATAAGCATGTATTCTTTGGTGTTCCGAGCCTGCCTGAGTATGAGGAGGTTGAGGGAGATGTCCAGTGCAATGTCACTGTCCCACAGAAAATGAAACACCAGATAAAAGTGAACTAGGTCTTGTCTCAGTAAATGATGGACTGATTAAATCCTTGGCCCTTGTTGTGCTGGAATTCTGCTAAGGACCAGCTACGTGCCTGGTCCGTCATCCACAAGATATCTCCATTTGCTGCCATTTAACCCCATTGATGCCGTGATCAATTTTTCCTCCAGTTGCCAGTGTATAGGGGATAATTAATTGAAAACCAGTCCAAAAAGTAAAGTTAAGACATTATTTGTACTACGCAGCTAATGTTAACTTGTCTCACAAAAAACATACCCTCATATAAAAGTCATTTCTTTTGGAACATGGATAAAACAAAAAGATATTCACTGCAACCTCACTGGCAAGATTAGGTGCATTCTTAAAGGCAATGTGTGATCAGAAAATGACCTGCTGTTTAAATCACTTTTTTATGGCTAACATTTTTTTAAAGAAGTTTTGAGGTTTTAAATTTTCTATGTATTCCGTATATTTAAATGAAAAAGATAAAATCCTGCAGTTTTCGCATTGGCCGCTATGTCTAATAATCGACGCCGCTTCTTGGTTTGTACAGATCACCTTACTGCAGTTATATATTGTTGTAATCCTGCCTATGATACCACCTCTGTGTACAGATAAGACGGGATCCATCATTCACAATAGGTGATGAGCAAAGCTTATTTATTCTTTCCTTGTACAGTTACTTCTGCACAGGTCACAGAGCATGCCCAGAATACTGTCCCATAGAAGGCAATGAGGTCTCCTCCTGACCATTGTGTGTATGGGTCAGGGGGCTGCCATAAAGCAATCTTCTTAATGCTTTCTAAGCAAGATGGCCGCCCCCATAATCATGTTCAGGAAATAGAATAAATAAATCTGCATCAGAAAATAAAAACAGAAAAAAGGAGATGTGTTACTATCTGATTTAAATGGCAGATACAATTTTTGGTGACATATTTCCTATTAGGGGTAAACATGTATACGAATTCTTTATTCCCATGGAAAATATAGTCTATAAGCTAAAAGAACTGTTTGATGGTCCTAGTGAATGACCGCATTTAGCTAAGATGCCAAGCACTGCTGAGTGTCTTGTGTGGTTTATCTGTGTTTTCTGTGTGTCTTTGGTATCAAAAGCTTTTTTTCACAGCGCTGAACAGAAATGGCTTTCCCAGGAGAGTGGCTGTCCGTTTGATGGGCACTGCCCGCTCTCTGCTTGGGCAGTTCCTGCTGCTCATTCTTGGCAGCACTTTGAGGAGTCTTTGCCTGGTATTGAATTTTCTAATCAGATTGTCTAGATAGGATTTTACTTTGGGAAGCTCTGACTCTGTGGGACAATGTTTCACCACTTATGGCATCCGTCACACAGTCAGTTTTTTGGTCAGTGTTTGATCAGTGATTTCCATCAGTGATTGTGAGTCCAAACCAGGTACAGGTCAGAAACAAGTGCAGATCTTTCCATTATACCTTATCTCTGTGTAGTCTCCTGGTTGTGGCTCATGGTCCCTGATGGAAATTACTGATCAAACACTGACCAAACCCTGAGACCTTATTCACGCATTCAGTGTTTGATCAATGATTATCATCAGAGATTGTGAGCCAAATTCGGGAGTAGAGTCTACACAGAAATAAGGTATAATGGAAAGATCTGCATCTGTTCCGTGTTTTTGACCTGCACCTGGTTTTGGCTTGCAATAACTGATGAAAATCGCTGAACAAACACTGACATGAATAAAGCCTGCCTGTGTGATAGCAGCCTAAAGCAGAGGTCCTCATTGAACTTAGAAGAATATGGTATGGAATTGCATAAAATATTCTTCTATTGGAATGTGTCCTTTAGTAGTAGGGTACTCCGCAATTACCCTGCATAGCCCTCGGCGGATTACATGGTACTGGTCATGGGCTATCGACTACTATTGTAAAAGCAGACTTACTGACGAGGACGCTGCAGGGAATTTGAAATTCCCCAGTTGTAAGTTTTCCTGCTACTAAAGTGAGCAATGGCAGTAAAAAATCTGAGCTTGTGGATGTGTGATTCTACCTATTTCTCTTTCTCCGTTTTTTTCATGAGTAAAAAATCTTATTTTAGGGAATTTCTATTTCTATATCATTTTATTAGGGGAACCTGTGAACAGGTAATTCACTGTTAAACCAGACAAAATGCCTAGAACAAGTAGGACTAACCCAGCTGAATGTAGTTATACCTTTCACTGCTTTAGGCCTCGTGCACACTGCCGTAGTGTGGCCGTTCCGTGCATTGGGGACCGCAATTTGCGGTCCCCAATGCACGGGCAACGTCTGTGCGGCAGCCTGCACGGATCAAGACCCATTGAATGGGTCCGTGATCCATCTGCCCCGCCAAAAAATAAGACGTTCTCCATGGGCTTCCGATCCGTGCTTCCGTTTTGCACCGCATCTCCCTGATTGCGGACCCATCTAAGTGAATGGGTCAGCATCCATAATGCAGGGAGCACATGGCCGATGCCCGCATATTGCAGACCGGCTGTTTGCAGGCGGCAATGGCTGTGTGCATGAGGCCTTATTCAGGAGAAAAAGTACCTTTAATGTATATGCAAAGAGTGGTTAAGTGCACTCGGGGTGGGCCAAAAGCCACTCGGTGCACCCTTGCTCCTCCTGCTTCCTCTGTCGACCTCTCCCTCTCCTTGATTGACAGGACTAGGTGAGATGACTGTGCAGAAACCTGGCTCTGTCAATCAAGAAGCAGAGAGAGGGACTTGTCTTGGGACCCCCACCGCCTGTATGAATGAAGCATGCATATTGCCGCTTTACTCTGCTGTCTCCGGAAGTCACATAGAGAACAAATGGAATGGCAGCAGGATAAATTTAAAATGTGGCACAACCCCTTCAAAAAAGGAGCTTTCTCATTAACGACAATCCTGGAATAACGAGAAGTGCCACAAATGCCATTGGGTACTTATCCATCCATTGTGACCAACGACTATCAGTAGAGTGAGGCGATAGTGGCTTTAGGGAAGTGTCATGACACTATGTATACATGGACTTCCCACTTTACAGGCCATACACTGATCCAGGGAAGTATTTTTTTCTGTACTGGCGCATATAAAATGTCCACAAGAGTTGAACAATCTTTGTGAACCGTAGCACCGGGAGTTAATTGATTTAATATTTATTATGGTGGGTTGTGTGTCTTGTCTTGAAACCAGTGCTTACTGCAGTCTTATAAATGAGTGTGATTACATTGCAGAAACTGGATATTGAACTCAAAGAGCTCCCTTCAGTTCTTCAGCCGTTAAGACAGAAAGAGGGATTTGGGAAAACTGTGCGACTGGAAGACATGTACTGGAATGTCATGAAGTTTTTAGGATTTACGTATGTATATATTTTTCAATCTCATTTTAAAACGTATGTTTGCCTTTGTAAGTAAAAGAGAAGTGGCTAATGCTATTTTAAGGAGCTTTATCAAATGTAAGGCCCCATTCACACGTCCGCATTTTGCAGAAGGGAATTGCGGACCCATTCATTCCTATGGGGACACACTATGTCCCGCACGGATCCGGAATTGCGGATCCGCACTTCCGGGTCCGCACTTCCATTCCGCAAAAAAATAGAACATGTCCTATCCTTGTCCGCAATTGCGGACAAGAAAAGGCATTTTCTATGAGAGTGCCAGCAATGTGCAGTCCGCAAAATGCGGAACGCACATTGCCGCTGTCCGTGTTTTGCGGATCCGCAAAACATACACGGACGTGTGAATGGGGCCTATACGTAAGGCCTCATGCACACAGCTGTATTCTTTTTCAGCATTTTTTTGTGGATTGGATGCGGAGCCATTTATTTCAACGAGGCTGCAAAAAAAATGCGGACAGCACATTTTATGGTGTCTGCATCTGTATGGCCACATGTTCTATTTTTCGTGAGACGGACATGTCCTATTCTTGTCTGTTTTGTGGATAAGAAAATAGGCATTTTTAAATGAGGCCCGTGGAAATTGTGGGATGCAAACGGTCAGTATCTGTATTTTGCAAATCTGCGGTTTGTGGACCGTAAAATGCATACTGTTGTGCACAGGAGGCCTAATTTTTCATTGAAATTTTTAATGATAAATATCCTAGTGTTTTGTGTACAGCTCCTATACATACTTGCGTGTCTCCATGGTTACAGACTTCAAACCCTGTGTAATGTGATTCTACAATCTATGGTGTGTAGGTTGGTTAGATCACAGTGCAGATTCTATTTAAAGTAAAAATGTCACCGCAAAATTCAATGCAATCTGAATGCACATATTAAAGAGCAGGAGTTGCTGAGTTTATATATATATATATATATATATATATATATATATATATATATATATATATATAGAGTGGAAAAAGATTCAGTAAAACCTGTAATGTATAAGTTTTTATATATTTGCTTTGTCCACCTCTTGAGAACAGCTATTGGTACAGGAGGGAGTGTCATCAGTAATTAATAGCATTGCCTATGCATAAGGAATAGCTGTCAGGCACTGATAATACCTAGCTATACTGATAGGTATTCACAGGAAGTGGGAAAAAAAAAATATATATATAACTGTACAAATTACAGGATATACTGAATCTTTTCCCACAAAAACACATATCAATCTGCTCAGCTCCTCCCGCTCTATAACACGTTGCTTTCAGATTGCATTGCATTTTGTAGTGACAGGTCCTCTTTAAATGAGGTTAACCCTTGATGTCACTTAGATTTTAAAATAACGTTGTTTTTTTTTCTGTTTTGTGCTAGACGCCCAAAAAAAGAAAAGACAAAAAGCGTTCCTGATGTTGCTCCAGAGACGAATAATAATACCTTAAAGAAAAAGAAAGGCTTCTTACCAGAGACCAAGAAACGTAAGAACAGGAAGAAGGGCAGACCTGCTGTTGAAGAGCAGAAGCCCAGTGATGGAAAGGACCAAATGGCCTCAGAGCAGCAAGGAACTACCAAATCTAAGAAAAAGAAGAACAAAAAGAAAAGGAAGTTAGTCCAACAGGAAGTTAGGGATCAGGAGAACTCAGCAGGAACTCCAACAAGTAAGAAAGCCAAACCTAATTCAGAAAGCAAGAGCAAGACTGAGAAACCTACAACACCAGAGAAGACCAAGAAGAAAAAGAAGGCAAAGAATGCAGTAAAAAGCTAGACGTCCATCCACCTTGTATTATGTGCACTCAATGAGCAGACGTTCATGCAGATCTTGTACAGTATTGTGTTTGTTTTTGTAATACTGGCATGTAAAATGCAAAGATGGAACAAGGAGTTTGTTTCTTATTTGGCAGCAGTGTGTTCTGGAGTTCCGAGTTATCAGGAAATCTTGTGAATGAGTAATGGATGAGGCTGAAGTCTGTGAGTTAACTTCTAATATGCTAATAATCTAAGCCTCATAGATATTTTACCATACAAAAAATAAAACTGTATTTTTACAGTGTCTGAAGTTTATTCATACCATTGTTTGTTGTAGTGTTTAAATCTTGATACTTCACTTCTACAAGACTAGATGTCCAATTTTGGACTTTTATTTAGCGTCACTGTGAATTGGAAACTTATCCTACACTTTATCCACAATACATACACTAGCTAAAGGGAGTCTGTCAGTAGTTTTGAGCCCTCAGAACTGCTGAGCCCCAAAGGATTTACTCTGGCCTCAATCCAATCAATAATCTGTATGTAGGATGTGTTAGAAAAACAAGTCCAATTCATCGAGGGTCCACCATGCAAAATACATGACCATGGACATTTAAGATATCAGATGTTGTGGTCAGTTGTGAGCACAGCATCTGAGAAGTCCTTCCAGTGACTTAATGCCCCCCCCCCCTCACCAAGCCCGGCCTGTATGGAGTCATGGTATAAGTGATCCAATGGTGGCATATTTAGGTCCCCTAGGAGGGTTAAAAAAGTAAAAACAAAAAATTAAGATTTTGAATTGCCTCCTTTCCCCGTTTTACAATAAAATAAAATAAAAATGGTATTGCTGCAGCCGAAAATTCTAAAACTATTAAAATATAAAAGTATTTACCTTTCACGTAATGGGGAGCCAAAATCACTTTTTGTTGGTTGCCTAGCCTTCCATAAAATTGACCCAAAGGGGATCAAAAAGTCAGACATACCCTAAAATATTATCCCTAAAAACTACAGCTCACCTCATAAATAAAGGGCCCTAGACTGAAATATAGAAGTGTTATGGGGGTTGGAATATAATGATGCACAGAAAAATTTCTTTTTTAAAGTTCTTTATTTTTATTTATTATTCAGTATTAAAACATAACAAAAATATATTAATTTATTGCGGTAGCTGGACTGAATAAAGGTAACTTGAATACCTAAATACTGGACAGTGAATCTTAAAAACAAAACTTCTATTATGTTTTTTTCCTAGTTCCATCCCATTAAGATTTTTTTCAGCTTCCCAATACATTGTATAGATCAGTGTTTCCCAACCAGTGTGCCTCCAGCTGTTGCAAAACTACAACTCCCAGCATGCCCGCACAGCCAAAGACTGTCCGGGCATGCTGGGAGTTGTAGTTTTGCAACAGCTGGAGGCACACTGGTTGGGAAACACTGGTATAGATTATAATCTATTAAATGGTGGCACTAGATAGTACCTGTCCTGCTAAAAACTCACTTGGCTATCTGAATGGAAAAATAAATATGTTCTAACTCTTGAAAGGGAGGATAGGAAAAAAGAAAAAATGTTCTTTATGGTGCCAATGGGGCTAAAGCCAATGGACCTTGTAAAACTGGCTGATATACCGTATTTTTCGCCCTATAAGACACACCGGCCCATAAGACGCACCTATATTTTTAACCAAAAGGTGTGCTTTTGGTGGGTTTTGAACTAATGGTGGTGTGTGCATGGCACTATTATGGGGGATCTGTAGATGACACACTTTTATGGAGGGTCTCTGTGGATGGCACTGTTGTGGGGAAGCTGTGGATGGCACTGTTATGGGGTGGGGCATCTGTGGATGGCACTGTTATGGGGTGGGGCATCTGTGGATGGCACTGTTATAGGGGGGAACTGTGGATGACACTGTTATATATTTGTCATCCACAGATCCCCCTCATAACCATGTCCCCCAATACATCGGGCCCCGCCGCTCACCGTAGTATTTCTAAACAGTGATCCTTAACCTCTTAATAACTTTAACTAAAGTTGCGCTCTCCCCTATATCAGTACTTGCTAACAAGCATCCGTTGCGCACCTGCCCTGCCTGCTTCATTCATAAAGTGGGAGAAGCAGGTGCATGACGTCAGTGAGTGACGTAACCCTGCCAGCCGCTCTGCCTGCTAAAGGATGCTTGTTAGTAAGTACTGATACAGGGGAGAGCACAGCTTTAGTTAAAGGTATTAAGAGGTTAAGGATTACTGTTTAGAAATACTGTGGTGAGCGGCAGGGCCCACTGTAAGAGTACAGTGACTGCACCGTGTCCCTCCGCAAGTTGCCGGACTCCAGCAATTCGCCCCATAAGACGCAGGGGCATTTCCTCTCTTTTGGGTGAAAAAAAAAGTGCGTCTTATGGGGCAAAAAATACAGTAATTGATGGAGAAGTGAAATAGAGATCACCGTAAATATAAAATTAATTAGCAATAAAATTAAATAGCAATGTAGAGAATTGTGGTGCATGAATAATAAGAGAGACTGAATTTTCACTTCTGATTTACAGATTTAACAGGGACTTGTGATAAGTATATATGATGATTTATTTATTTTTTCCACACAATTTGAGTTTCAAATTTCATTTCACTCATTGTACTTGGTGGCATTTCTTCCGTCATGAATTACAGTATACTATCTAGAAGCATTGCTTTGCAGGTTTATTTCAGGTGCACACCACTGGCCGTGGGATGAAACAGTGGGTATCATAAAAATAATACTGATCACCTAGTGGTAATTAAAGGCTTGACCATTTCATGTCTCTAATTACCAGTACTGAATGTGTAATTATGTTGTGATATTTATGGCTAGAACTTAAATAGATTTTTACTCAAAATTAAAAATGGGTGTTTGATGTACATGGGCTGTAGTTAAGTTTTCGCTGATTTAGATGTTACAGTGTGGATACCAGGGCTTTACACACATCATTGTATTTGTAATCTGTCATACTGATCCCTGATTACAGTGTCTTTAGAACTATTGGGACACGTACCGTATTTTCCAGCGTATAAGACGACTTTCTAACACATGAAATTCTTCTCAAAAGTCGGGGGTCGTCTTATACGCCGGGTATAAGGCAGCACAGGGAAGAAGGAAGCAGTCCCTCCCTCCCCCTGTGCTGCCTGCTGCCACAAATGATGAGAGAGGGGCAGAGGAGGGGCATGTGGTTTATTTATTGCAAAAAAGCGATTTTATAGATATACAAATTTCCTTTGCGCTCAGCTGCACCCCGAATCCTGGATCCCAGCGCCGCCCCTCTATTAATTTATTTACTGCACTTCGTTTTTTTTAATCTTCTCAAGCCGCTCGTAATCTCGCGCATGTGCTGTTAGTTGGAGCACTCGTTCGTTTTTGCTGTGAGGGCGGAGGGAATAGAGGAGACAGCGCCAACTAACTGCGCATGCGTGAGATTACGAGCGGCTTCAGAAGATAAAAAAAACGAAGTGCAGTGAATAAATTGAGAGGGACAGCACTGGGATCCAGGATTCGGGGTGCGGCTGGGCACAAAACGGCGGAGGGACAGCCACTTGGGCACAAAGGTACTGGTAATTTGCATATCTATAAAATCGCTTTTTTGCAATAAATAAACCACAAGTGGGGTTAACAATTATATTTTTTATTACAACAATGAGACTAATCCGTTGATATTACCTTAATAAGTAGCTCAATAGGCCCTCCGCCCCAATCATTGGTGGCAGTGGCCACAGGGTCCCCTCACCTCCTCCTCTCTTCTGATCGGAGCCCCAGCAGTGTAATTGCTGGGCTCCGATCGAGTACCATGGCAGCCAGGACACTACTGAAGCCCTGGCTGTCATGGTCAGTTCCCTGCGGCGCGTTCTTACCGGTACCTTCAGAGCCGGACTTGAGAAGATTGTCTTGGAGACAGGGAGAGCTGACACAGCCAATCCAGCCAATTATTGTGCGTTGGAAGAGGTAGTCTTATACGGTGAGTATAGCCCAAACCCTATATTTTAAATGGAAAAGTTGGGGGTCATCTTATACGCCGGAAAATTGTTTCTCTCATATTCCCCTACTGTGGCATGGGAAGAATGTGGTGTCTGAGTCTACAGATCTTTACTGTGGACAAGGAGTGTAGTCCACGCATAGCTTTATGACTTGGAAATGGCCTTGCCGTATTCTTGAGCCCTAAAGGTATTTTTGTATATGAAGGTTTTGGTGGGGCTAGACGTCTGCCAGAAAGAAATACTATGGCAACATGAAGTTGTTTTAGGAAATATTCCTAGAATTGAGTCTTTGAACAAACCACACTAGGTTTATTTGCATTGTATTGTACAGGTTGTAATGGAATTTGATCACATGTCCCGTTTTGGTCTGCAGAGTTGTAGATAAGAAATTCTGCTGCCAAGGAGGCCACCGTCTTCTATAGAGCAGATGTTTAGAGCTGGACATCTCAGGTGGCTTCTCTGTGTGCAAGCAGCTTTGCATACTTTTGAGCCACATTGACAGAATTCATGCTGTTCACTGTGCCAGCCATATGCCGTCCAGAGAGTTGTGTAACCAGCTGGATTTCATCATTTCCTGCAGTTCCTATTTCACATTCAAATGTGCATGTAGTGTGAAAGTGAATAGGCAACTTAGTTAACATAGCCTATGAGCACTTCAGTTTTGCAAGCGCCATATTTAATTACCATTGCTTAATGAGGGAACAACAATACTAAAATGATTGTACTGTGTGGGCTTTTTAGAGGTTTCCATCATTGAAAGGGTTTTCCGAGATTTAAATACTGATGACCTAGCCTCTGGATAGGTCATCAGTATCTGATCGGTGGAGGTCCAAAACCTGGGACCCTCGCCGATCAGCTGTTTGAGAAGGCACAGACGCTCCTGTCTTCTCTGTGCTCACCAAGCACAGCGCTGTACACTGTTATTATGGCTGTGCTTAGTATTGCAGCTCAGCCCCATTTGCTTCTAGGGCTAGGCCACTCGTCCAATGAATGTTTTGTCACTTGGCCTAGGGAAAGCTGCGCTAAGGTACTATTGCAAATGCTGCTGCCTTCTTAAACAGCTGATCGGCAGGGGTCCTGCTTGTCAGACCCCCACCGATCAGAAACGGATGACCTATCCAGAGGATAGGCCATCACTCATCAGTATTTAAGGAGAAAATATCTATGTGGGTAAGTAACTGGCGCAGTAATAGAAAACAGAGAGTGGTTATTAACGGTACACACTCAGATTGGGTCACTGTCACTAGTGGGGTACCTCAGGGGTCAGTATTGGGCCCTATTCTCTTCAATATATTTATTAATGATCTTGCACAGTAGAATATCAATTTTTGCAGATGACACTAAACTGTGTAAAGTAATTAACACTGAAGAGGACAGTTTTCTGCTACAGAGGGATCTGGATAGATTGGGGGCTTGGTCAGAGAAATGGCAGATGAGGTTTAACACTGACAAATGTAAAGTTATGCACATGGGAAGGAATAATGCAAGTCACCCGTACATACTAAATGGTAAAACACTCAGTAACACTGACATGGAAAAGGATCTAGGAATTTTAATAAACAGCAAACTAAGCTGTAAAAACCAGTGTCAGGCAGCTACTGCCAAGGCCAATAAGATAATGGGTTGCATCAAAAGGGCATAGATGCCCATGATGAGAACATAGTCCTACCACTTTACAAATCACTAGTCAGACCACACATGGAGTACTGTGTACAGTTCTGGGCTCCTGTGAACAAGGCAGACATAGCAGAGCTAGAGACGGTTCAGAGGAGGGCAACTAAAGTAATAACTGGAATGGGGCAACTACAGTACCCTGAAAGGGTATCAAAATTAGGGTTATTCACTTTAGAAAAAAGACGACTGAGGGGAGATCTAATAACTATGTATAAATATATCAGGGGTCAGTACAGAGATCTCTACCATCATCTATTTATCCCCAGGACTGTGACTGTGACGAGGGGACATCCTCTGAGTCTGGAGGAAAGAAGGTTTGTACACAAACATAGAAAAGGATTCTTCACTGTAAGAGCAGTGAGACTATGGAACTCTCTGCCTGAGGAGGTGGTGATGGTGAGTACAATAAAGGAATTCAAGAGGGGCCTGGATGTATTTCTGGAGCGTAATAATATTTCAGGCTATAGCTACTAGAGAGGGGTCGTTGATCCAGGGAGTTATTCTGATGCCTGATTGGAGTCGGGAAGGAATTTTTCCCCTTAAGTGGGAAAAATTGGCTTCTGCCTCACAGGGGTTTTTTGCCTTCCTCTGGATCAACTTGCAGGAAAGAGGTCGAACTGGATGGACAAATGTCTTTTTTCGGCCTTATATACTATGTTACTATGTAATATTATCATCAAGGGCATCAATATACCCCGAACCTGGAAAACTCCTTTAAAATAGCATTTCAGGAAAAACCACCTAGTGCAGGGCATGAGTGGCATTCGAAGAACACTAAAGACAGAAGTCATGGACCTTCCTTTGAGCCCCTATGTTAGACTTTTAAAACTGAATTTCAGGAGTGTTACTTTAATACAATGTAAAATTTACAGGTGTGATTACCATAGAGATTTCTGTGCCCTAAGACACTAAGCGCTTAAGACATTGTTAGTGTTTTGTGGATGGAGAATATGCACATTATATTTTACATGTTTTCTTTGAACAGACGTGTGGTTGTTACCTTTGCAATGTAAACATCTCTTCTTATTCTTAACACATGGACCTTTGGCATCTCTTCACTATTCTTTACTCATGACCACACATGAACACACAATCTTGCCAGCTGAAACCCACAGGACAAGTATAGAAAAGTAGAATTAAAAAGTACAGGCTTACAACTCGGTGGCCTGAGGATATATTTACAAGATTTCCAAAGAAACGACGACTCAATGTGCAGCCAAAATACTTTAATCTTGGGTAAGCAGTAAAAAAAATGAAACCATACAGAACATTGCCTTAAATAGTTTATTTTGTATATCATTTACATAAATGTATATATTTGGCTTTCTTTTATACTCTGAGGTTTACAATTTCTAAAAAATAAAATAGTCCTTTCTTCCCTGAAATAAATCAGAAAACTATTTTACTTTGGTTCTTGTATGACAAGAAAGCACCACTTTCATGTGGTTGTATAAGTGCTGGTCAAACTCTTACTACAGAAGGGACCAGCATCACCTTACAGTAGCAAAAAGGTTAGTAGCAAAACTTAACAGCATTTTCAAAATATACAAAACCATCAATATGTCTGACAAAACCTTCATTACTGTATTGTAAACTAATTAGTAGGGGGCAAATTTGGGTGGTAGACAGCTTATAGCCAAGGCTATGTGCAGTCTGCGTGTTACAAAGTAATACACATTGATAAGAATACTGATTTACCAAGATGTAACACAAACAATACAAAGAGGATAACAAATACACAGTTATTAAAACTTTGAGGAAATAAAAAATGATTGTGCCAAGTGACTTGTATATGCAGCATAAGTGAAGAAATATAAAGCATTGGAAGATGAGATGATTGAGAATCAAAATCATGTTGACTAATTGTAATTTTACTTACTCGGGGGTTTAAAAAGGTTTGTTCCCTTTTGTTGGGATTTGTTTCCAGTTAAACAAATGTATGTTATGGGCTATTATACAGGCCACACATATTAGATAAAGTCAGCCCTAATGTGTCAGGGTGGCCTACCGACTATACCCCATCTGTAGATGGTAAAGATAGCATGTAGCTACTCAAAACTAATAAAATCTACATCAAAAATACAAATTAGTTAGGGTTCCATGCCATTTATTAAAAAGCTCACACACATGTATTATTTAGCTACTTTTTATTTATCTCAGATCCTATAAAGTAATAAAAGAAGTAATACCAGTGACCCCCCCTCCACTTCTGGTTCATTGCTTCATGGTTCCCTGCTAGTCTCTTTCCGCTGGCCTTCAGCAATGATGTGTTGACATGGACATGTGACCACTGCAAACCAACCGTTGGGTTGTAGTATTGGCGTGTTAACAGTACTGAGGTCATGCTGTAGCCAATGACTGGCTACAGTGGTAAATGTCAACACAGGGCAGTATACAGAGACTAGCAGTGGATTGTTAAGGTTATATGCAGTCGTTACTACTTTTATTGTTTTATATATTCTGTTTTTAGGAAACCTCAGATGGCTGGACGACCCTTTTCAAACTTTGCCTTTGATAAATAAGTTTAAGTGAGCATTCACACCCTGTGTTCAAATCTTAGTTTGCTTTTTTTGCTGCAATTACTGCAAAATTGCCAAAATGGCATTTTGTGGCTATTTCTTTGTCATGGTAGCAAACAAATATTTGATTGCAGTGTGTGAATCCAATCCAATCCTCAAAGTAAATTTGCTTTACCATGCCCACTTTTCAACTCCATTATTTTTTTTGAAATGAGAAAACTAATTTTGAAAATTTTTGTGCAAATTTGGCACAATTTTAGATGCAACTTTCTGTGCAGTTGCTGTCGAAATCAAATGTCAAGTAAATGTGGCCCATTTAATTTAATGAGATTTGTTCAGTAGTTTCTTACATTGACTTTACAGTAGGTGGGATTAACATTGTTTAAAGGGGTTAGAAAAAGATGGCAGCTCTCTTCCAAAAACAGCACCACAACAGTCCACAGGTTGTGTGCGGTACTGCAGCTTTGCCCCACTGACTCCAATGGAGCTGAACTGCAATAGCAGACAACCTATGGATGGGGAAACCAGCCATGTTTTCTAAGCTTGTACAACCCCTTTAAAAGCATGAATAGGACTAAGCTCTGTGATAACACATAATGGGACACATGTATAAGGGGCTCACCCCTGTGACTTGTCATGTTACTGGGTTAATAGCTCCTAGAAATGTACATCATAAGGGTGATTTATTAAAAGTATTGAAAGTGAAACAGAGTGGTTGCAATGACTGCCATTGATAGGCAATAAATTAAGGTTGCTGCTTTGGTTTTTAAAGGGCCGATGAGAAATTAGAGCTGGAAATCTTATTTCATACATGTGCTCCAGCAATGTAAATGTAAAGTGAAAAAACTTACTTTAGTTGCATATTAAAGAGAATAAATTTAAAGAGAACATGTCACACTGACCATGGTGTCTGTTATAGAGCAGGAGG
Organism: Bufotes viridis; assembly: GCA_033119425.1. Taxonomy (NCBI): domain Eukaryota; kingdom Metazoa; phylum Chordata; class Amphibia; order Anura; family Bufonidae; genus Bufotes; species Bufotes viridis. Next base: position 297,159,670 of record CM065591.1, read on the forward strand.
AGCTGAGCAGATTGATATATATATATATATATATATATTTTTTTTTTTTTTTTTCTAAAGCTTTAATAAAACTTGCATTTCATTCATTTAAATTCCTGCTGTTTCTGGGCCTTGAAGTCCAGGATTCGGTCCTATCAGTGATGACAGCCTTCCCTCTATGACTGTGTGTACAGAGATAGCTGTCAGTCACTGATAGGACCGAATCCTGGACTTCAAAGCCCAGAATGAGCAGGAATTTAAATGTATAAAATACAGGTTTTACTGAATCTTTTCCAATAACACTATACATCAGGGATAGCCAACCTGAGGCTCTCCAGCTGTTGCAAAACTACAACTCTCAGCATTCCCAGACTGCCTACAGCAGGGCATGGTGGGAGTTGCAGTTTTACAACAGCTGGAGAGCTGCAGATTGGCCATCCCTGCTATATATCAATCTGCTCAGCTCCTCCTGCTCTATAACGTGCTGCCTGTAGATTACATGTTCCCTTTAACAGCGTAGACTGCTTGGATGGGGCTCATCAATATTTCTCTTCAATTTAAAGATGGAGTACAGTACAGAAGGCTCTGTTCCTAACACAGTTAACTGTGCAAATGAATAAACCAGAATTCATACACTGTTCTCATCAACTGCTTAAAACGGCCTTAGTCACTTCCCAGGGAAATCTGTAAACATGGACACGGGAGTTAAACTAAAATGGAAAGCTCCTCAGAAAACCCAGCTTCAGATGAACTAATTGGTCATTGCTCAGCAAGTTAAGGTATTCCGATACCAGGAGCTGAGTGTCCAAGACTGCAGCATCAACATTTTATACAGGTCATACGCCAGCCAACGCTTTGAAAGTGAATGTAGCTTACTATCTTATTTCTGCATGAATATTATCTGCACACACACTGCCTTGGCCTTGTGTTTGCAGTATAAATGGACTTTATGATAAATGATAGACTAGTTTAATGTAGCCCCATTGTGAGACTGAGGCAGGGTTAACACCTGCGCGCCCCACTTCGCTCGTACGACGCTCTATGTTTACTTTTATTTTCGCATTGTGAAAATAAAAGTAAAAATCGCGCATCGTGCGCACGTTTGCGCTATATATCCCTATGGGGGACGCGCGACAATACGCCCCAAAGAAGCTCCTGTACTTCTTTGGGCGTAGGGCGTTTTACAGCGCGTTCGTACGCACTGTAAAACGCTCAGGTGAGAACCATGCCCATAGGGAAACATGTCTGAAACTCAAGTCTGAACCCAGCCTAATGGAAATGCTACATCCAGTGCATGCATCATGTGCTGTATAACATCCACTCTGTTATTAGAAGCTATCAAGACTCAAACATACAATATGCAGCCCCACTTAGCCTTCCTTTTTCAGAAACCTAGAACAATTAATTTATGAATTAATTTCAAATAAAACAAAGTTGTTCTGTTGAGTATGTGATTTTACACACACAAAATCTAGACAGTGCTTATAGTAAAAGTCACAGGGGGGTTCTACAAACTAGGAAATTGAACTTGTCCCAATGAGGAAAACATATCGAATATCAAATTGCATTTCAGACCCTATTCTCATAAACAAATTTTAGAAAATTTGCTGATCTAAAATTTTAACAATTTGATTCAATAGAAAGCAACTACAAAGTTCACAGTTTGCCAAGTGTCCAGCCAGGGATAAGTCCATAGACAAACAAGAGAGCTGTATTTATAGACATTGGTCTACCAGTATTTGGTTCTAAAGGTGCGACATCCTTCATTACATATGGGGAGTAATCCATGCCAATTTGGTCCTTGAGCTGCGATCTTGGTGATCACTTTCTATGGATATGTGTGTTTGTGAACATCTTAAAAGGATTTGGTGAGCTATCTGCACACATCAGCCGTGGTCTCCAACATGTGGATCTGCAGCTGTCAACCACCGGTTGGGAGTTGAAGTTTAAAAACAGATGGGGAACCACTGGTTGGACTGGTGAATTATGACAGACATTTATACGGAGTGGTCCCAGAAAAATGAGCTCAAGGACCAAATGAATACAGAGAGTTCAGTTTATTCAGTCTCGGTAGGAGACAAAGGCAGAGAGATGGATAACTCTTTAAGAGCCTCAAAATGTTTGCCGGGTAATACACAATTTTATATCAATATAGCTAAATATAATTCAACAATAAATTAGCAATAGTTTGCTATACTGAGCAGCTTACTTAATAATGAGTTGCTTATATAGCACCAATATGTTGTTTCAAGTACAACCCCGTACAATCAATTTTCCTAATATTGGATGTAGAGACACTAGTCAGTTCCCGATTGGTTGACGCAGATACGTGTTGTATTCACACATTAGTAAGAAAGCTCTCACAGACATTTCACACAGATGCTAATACTGATCGCCTTTTTCAGGTAACAAACAAAAAGTGCAACCCAAAAGATCCACTCCATTTCTCCCTTAGTTCTAGACAGAAATTTCACCGCTAATTCAGCCATTGGATCTGCACTTTTAAAGAGGAGCATTCGCTCCTTCCATATTAAAGCTATGGAAAAAGAAACTTCAAAGAATAAATATCCAATATCTGTAGAAACCGGCCTGTATGGCACCTAAATATTAAATAAAGAATATTTGTAAAATATATACATTTATATATCTTTAGATACGTATATACAATTTAGAAAATGTATGTACAGTAATATACATAAGATAAATTTCTCTGAAAAAAAAAAATCCTTCAAATATTTCATTACACTTCTAACTTTGCTTGTCTGGTGAACCTTCCTTGGCAAGGTAACTGTGATGTGTCCTCTCCCCCTGCCATTGGCCTCATCCATTCCAGGGCGATGTACTGTAGCCGTGTCACCATTCAGTGCGTCTAATTTTCCTTGCCGGTTCCATATTTTCTGCCCACTGGAAGCAGTCACTTCACAAATTCGGAGTCACTTGCACAATCTCCTTCATAAATTAAAAAAAAATGTCCAAATTCAGTGCACTCTCTTTGGAAAATGTTCATGTCACTGAGCAGTTCCCAGAATTTTAGGGTTAAGTTGTTGGGTATGATTTCCAGTCAAGGAAATCATTTAGCGTTTTTGTTGGGATGAGATATAGTTATGCCCAGGAGCTATTTTCTTCAACTCTTGGTATTGATCTGGAAAGAACAAGAGAATTATTGCACTGTGCATACAAAGTAAAAAAACATTCCAAAAAGTCTAGTCATGGCCAGTACGTCACATTGCTTCGTGAACAAAAGTGCTTTTTTTTTTTTTTTTTTTTTATAGCATAAACCTGGATGTTTATTCAATCCCACGTAAGTTGCTGGGATAATGGATAATGTACAGTATATTGGAGTACTTGGACAGTCCCTGATGGCAGATGTTGGAGAAAAGAAGGATGGAGAATACTGGATTTCTGCATGCTCAATTCATAGTTCCTGCAGGAGTTGTCACCATCTTTATTGTTCCTGCAGGAGTCAATCATCTCTCCATTAGGCCTAATTCACATGTCCGGAAGTTTGCGGAACGGGTGCGGACCCATTCATTTTGAATGGGGACGTGATGGATGTGGAGAGCACACACTGTGCTCTCCGCATCCGCATTTGCGGAGCGCGCCGCCGATCTTCCGGACAGCGGCTCCCCAAAAATATAGAGCATTTCCTATTCTTGCCCGCAATTGCGGACAAGTATAGGCATCTCTATAGGGCTGGTGGCAAGGTGTTTTGCGGATCCGCAAAACACTGCGGACATGTGAATAAGGCCTTCAAATAATCACACACATTCAGCTAAACATGTTTATGGCTGAAGAGATAAGTGCTGGAGGCAGCTATCCAATGTGTATGCCCAGCCTAACAATCCACAAATATGATGATGATATTGACAAATGCAGCAATCATAAAGATGGATTTAGACGGGGCGAGGAGAAGCTGATTGTCAGGAAGGAAGCTTTCCTACGCGACAGGTGTTCATTAAGTGGAGATGAAGGGCTGCATTTACATGAAACGATCTCCTCCACCGTATGAGGACGAGTAATCTCTATTGCACATCCTCATACAGCTGTATTATTTCTGGGCAGCAGATCGCTGTTTACACCGCACAATCTGCTGCCCAGAAACAATAATTTACTTGCCTTCACTCGTTGATCGGCTGCACCTTTTAGATGACCAGATTGTCGGGAATGAGCGTTCACAGGAATGTGCGTTCTCGATAATCTGCCTGGATATCAGCCATGTAAATCCACTTTACAACTTGTGTGAACATTCACTAACAGGGGCAAACCATATCAACCGAGCAATTGAGAACATCTGCAAACTATAGTGTTTCCCATGATTTCAAGGAATTGATTTAGATTTGTTATGTACAGTAATTTATGTAACACTTCCTAACCCTTCTTGTCTAATGTGTTTTCGGTGCTTTTAAGGTAGAAATACACCTTCTATAGCTGTTGGATGAACCCTCATTTGGCTGACAGCTATTGATTCTATACTTGTCATACACATGCACAATCAGTTCAGGGGAATAAGCTGCTGCCAGAGCTCTCTGACTATGGCGTATCTTCACAGGAACCGAGGGTCGGGCATACTGAAATCCAGTATGTGAGATTGTGCTGTAACCTGGCATCTGTCTGGAGAACCCTATACAGATAAAGGGAATCTGTCACCAGTTTTATGCTGCCCTATCTGAGGGCAAAGTAGTGTCACCTAGTATTCATGTGCTCTACATTCACATGCAGTAGTCACCTCCACAGTATGGCTATCCCTCGTCCTCATACATCTGCATTCTTCCTGGGCAGCAGAGTGCTTTTTAGACATCGTGCATCTGCTTCCCAGAAATTATAATTTAGGTGTCCTCATAAACGACAGTTCAGTTCGCTCGTACACTGGGTGATCCAGCAGCACTTTTAGATGGGCAAATTATCAGGAATGAGCGTTTGTAGGAACGGTCACCCCCAATATTCTGCCCAACAATCGGGCATTGTAAATCCGCCTTAACTATTTCAATAAAATCACACACATTTTATCACATATTCTGTAGCCTTTTACCCTTTTTAAGCTCATTGCGTCTCCTTCAATTCATTTACTATTATTACTCACTCTATTGTTCACTTCCACTATGTATATTACGTGACTTAGCTATTACTGTTTTTTGTATTTTTCAGACTTTATTCTGTCTATATCAGCATTAATATAAAGAGATGATGTCTGCTGAGCACCTATATAATTTAACAGAACACCCTGTATATAAGCAGAATAAAGTCCAGCGTGCACAGAAACACAATAGCGAGACCTAAAGTAGCAGAAGTCTTTATAAACCACAGCATGTGACCTGCTCAATTCCTATGCAAAGAGCTGATCAAAGTGGATGCAAACACATCTTTACAATTATAGACGGTGAGGTTTCTTTTAGAAGTAATGAGGAAGACACAGTAGGGGGCACTATTGATTGCTTTAGAGCCTAGGCTATGAAAAGCGCCCAGGTGAGAGAAAATGTGCACCCTAGGGCATTCAATCCAGAGTGCCAAATGGGACATGACAAAGCGGTAGCTGATCATCTCTGTGCGCACATCAATGAAGTATTCTCCTTTGCTTTGCTGCAGTAACATAGATATAAGTTGTAACACTATCATCTATGTGTATCCATGTATAAACAAAAGCATAAAAGGCTTCTCGAAGGTCCCATACATTGTAAGTACCCCACACTGGACTGCAGAATCTCAGATCACTCATACTCAACCTATGAGTGCAAGAATGTGTTCAGTTTTTGGACTAAATCATACACATTCAATTCCTGGTTTCCCTGCATATTCACAGAAATGCAAGGTAGTATAAAACAGGTATAGGCCAGACCATCGTTATAACAGGATACTGCCTGGTATACTTTCAGCTAGGTGTAGAGATCTGTCATACTGTGCCATATGCCAGGGATGACTGTACCTTATCAGACTTTCACAGAGGCTGGTGGCATCATGTGTTGACTCACCCTAAATAAAGGACAAATAGCAAATGTCACTTTTATGAATAGCAAAAGGACAAGTCGTGAAATGTCAGGGATTTCAGTATCTACAAAACGCTGTGCCGTCTTCAGTAATGAAAACTGCCAGCTCAGCTTCACTTACTCTTCTTCAATGAATTACCAGCTATATCGTGTTCAAGTAAAATGATAGATTTATGACTCTCCGTTTATTCAAAAGATGGACAGTAAGGATGTTTGTACTACTTCACGAGTCAGCAGATGTCTGGCCACCTATCTTCCAAAGACAGATACCATCCTATGCACAAATAACCTGAAGGTATGACCAAATCAGGTTGGGGGTCATATAAGATGATCATAACATTTTGAAAATGTCAAAGAGATTGCAAACTATATTGTTTTCAAATGGGACCTTAAAAAAATGCTCCTGTGTTTGGGTACAGCAGTTGCATACTCCCTATGGTGCCCTCTAGTATACCAATTATTACTGGCTGACCTGCAGAATAGCAGGAGTCTCTTCCCCACCCATTTACTAAACGTACACAGTGGTTGGATTCAGCTGCTGGCATCTGTATCCACCACCAATTGACACTTAGGCGGACATCTGGAGAGGACATAAAGAACACCAGGGAGCACCATGGTGTGTAACAGCAATATCAAGACACCAAAGCATTTTTAAAGGGAACCTCTCACACTGAACATGGTGTCTGAGCTGCAGGCAGCATGTTATAGGGCAGGAGGAGATGAGCAGGTTGATGTATAGTTTTACTGGAAAAGATTCAGTATAACTTGTATTTTACACATTTAAATTCCTGCTTATTCTGGGTTTTGAAGTCAAGGAGGAGGTGCTATCAGTGATTGACAGCTATCACTGTATAGAGAGAAGGCTGTCAATCACTGATAGGACCGCCTCCTTGAAAACTAGACATCAATCTGCTCTGTTCTTATAACATGCGGCCTGTGGATTATTTCCCATTTTATGGGTAAATGTTCCCTTTAAGTGGTTCCAACTGAAAAAGTGTTATGGTTTGTGAGACATACCCTTGAGAACACCCCTTTAAAGGAAGATGTAGTGGAAAATACCCTATAAAGATAAGATATGCAGGTGTCATCAGATATCTTCTCTGCTCTGTTATTGCAGTGGCTTCAAGTTCAAGGAGAATAGCCACTACTGCCTTTCTGTGGACTAGTATTTAGCCATTCCCTCCACTATGTGCTCAAGGTATAACCTGAAGACCTGTCATATTGTGATAAATATTACAAGGCTCTGACTGGTAGGCAGCCATCTAAATGTAAGAAGCCTAAATGAATAATGCAGCGCTGTCAGATTACATTTTAATCACTGTATCCAAATGCTGAACCTGAGATGAGACCATTCACTTGTGATAGTCAACTGTGTGTAAATCATGGTGTACAATTAGTTGCGAGAGTCATGTATTACAGACACAGAATTCTGCTTATACTTTGAGGTTTGCAGCCTGTATATCAAATAACCTCGCATCTTATGTATTACTTTATGTATTAACTGTTTATATTCCAGATTCCAGCCTTCAGATTTCATATACGTTCTATGGTTCCTTGCCTATACTATATAAAAGATCAGTAGTAACCCAGATTACTATGGGCCACTACAATAGTACTATATACAAAAACCTATGCTAATATCCTAGCATGGGAATTAGTCCAGGTTGTCTCATGGATAAACCAGCATTGGCTGTATGTACCTCATGTAATAGTCGATCAATATATGAGCATACACAATATGCAGTGTAGGCTCTATGGAGCTCCGCATTAGACTTTGGTCTCCATTGTAGTCCCAAGCTTTCACATACAATCTGGCCTTTCCAATAAGAAGAGGAAGCCAAGGGCTCCAGGAATAGTTCTCCACCAAATATATTCCACAAATAAACCATCACTATGTGTCCACAAGTGGACAGTTCTCATATCCCACACGTAGTAAGGGTTGATTCATGACATTACTGATGTCTCACATTCCTGTGGGAATCACACAAGCGAGAGGAAGGAACAGTGCACTACCCCTTTCATCCTGACAGAGGAAGACACTATATTCCAGCCCATGCTTGGCAAATAAATTGCAAGGAATAGTTTGATTCTATTTTAGGAGTTCCTAATCTTTGCTGAGATTTTGTGACGGTGAGAGTGGTTTATTTTAACGTCTCATCCGCCTATTCAATGCTGCCATGAAAAAGGAAGTGCTTATTTGTATGTGAAGGGTTCCCTTACAAAAAAATCATTATGCCTACCAGCCGGAGTTCTGGAAATGATAGGATATTAGCTGTAAAACCCTCTACTTACTTATTTAAATCTATACCTTATTATATAGCTTATTTAAATCTATTATGATAAGCTTCCTGGCTGTGTCGTGACAGTGTGGGCAAAGGAAAGTCCTAAAGGGGTTGAAGGCTAGGAGCGTAGAGTGTGAACGTTCTGAGGAAGTCTTACCAGATACTAAAACATTTTATCTGCTGGGAATATTCTACTCAATGTAAAGTGCTGGCCGAAATAAAATTACACACCAAGAAGGAGTTGTTGTGTGAATGTAATGATGGATGTAAGTGATTACAATATTAGTGAGAAACGATAAGTCAATTGGGGAAAACTGTACACTTGAAAGGAGGCTCTATATGGTATCCTGCCACGCCTTTGTCCACAGAAGCTGCATGGGCTTGTAGATCATGCACACTTGTATGTTGCCAAAGCTGATGTCCCAGATGGCTCCATATATAATGAATTAGCAATAAATATGGCGACCTGGCAGGCCAAGGAAGTGTTTAACCTGCGAAACCCTTGCTATGTGTGGGCGATCATTATCCTGCTGAAACATGTCAGGTCCTTCAGATCATCACACCAGCAGTTGGGGCAGTGTGTCACTCCACAGCAAAGGCAAGATTGAAAAGCTCACCATGAGGCCTCCATACTCAAACCCCACTGTCTTCAGATGCCAAATAGAAAATGGATTTGTTGCTACAGACAATATGGTTCCAATCTGTAGCAGTCCAGGTTTCTTGTTCAGAATGGCACCAAATTTGCTCTGCTAAGCTCCCGGGAATGGACCAGACAGTGACAGTGGTGTGTAATGAAGGTGTCACTTGTGTCTGGATGCTGGATAAGGAAACTGTGGGAACTGTTCGTGCTTGGATCAAATGATCATCTCTACTGGTGCTTGTTCGCTGTGCATACCCTCACATAATCACTGCTCCCGACAACTAGGTCAGAAATGCCTAGATGACAGGCAAATAGTTAAAACAACCATACTGTTTTTCTCATACCAATGAAGCGCACACAATCAAAGTCTGTCAACTGGGGAAAATGTCTTAGACTGCATTGTAGAAGCATACCTAGCAGTCAACAATCTCTTACCAATGGGTACACTACCCAAAAGGAGCCCCGGAGAGCCTTTTTATAAGGCAGCGGGGGAAAGCATTTTTACGCCCCAGTGTCTAATCAGGCCACACCTGTAATCATTTACGAACCTGCCTGAGACATAACTGCATGGCAAGTTTTGCAGCAATACGACATTTCTATCTGGGTGCATTATTTTTTTCATATTGAGTTTATATTTCCTGTCTAAAGATGGAAAAACAGTTGCAACAAAAATAATGGTTATTATTATGAACAATGTCATCCATCATGTTCCTCCATTAACTGGTGGCATTGTTGACTAACCTATCCTTCTCTCCTTCTTTAGCATGGGTATGGTGTACCCCATTGACTCAACTACGGAGCGCCCGACTTTACCCTTGCCCTTCATCCTCTTTTTCCCTCTCCTTAGATCTAATAACCAGATAAGAATCAGATTTATGTGCTAGGCTCCAATGCAAGGACAATGCATTCAGCAACCCAGATGTCGGTTCCCTACCCATTTGCGAGCATGACTTCGAGGGAGGATGAAGATTGGGACTCATCTTCAGATTTCTCTGGACTGACAGCTGAACTAGTACCATGTACGCTGTATTCAAATTCTAATACTCATCCTATAAAAGGATAATAATTTCAGTAGGTATACATACCATATTGGATTAGCTGGATTTCCATCTATAAATCTGTATGGTGACTGAAGGTACCCTACACGTATTGATTTTCACATACAATCACAGCAAAAATCCTATAGCCAGCCATACACTTCAGACAGCTGTCTGCTGAATGCTGGACAGTTATACATCCATACACATGTACGCTTGGTGCATGTATTCTTAATAAAAAGAAGAGAGCTGCTAGACACCTCTGTTGGTGGCTCATTTCCAGTGACAACAAAATCCTACAGTCTGAACCTTCTTCCCTTTGACATCTGCCATAGTGGAGAGATGGGACACCTCCATGAACATTAGGTGGTTGACCGATGATGCAAAAATCAGCAATTTTAGCCAACATTCATGAAATGTTTATGACCATCTTTACAACTGAGCGTCCCCAAAGTCTTTGGCCACCACAGATTTTCATGAGTGTAGTCTTTGAAAGCACAGATGTCCGTGACTGCTTTAAAGAGGACCTGTCACTTTTCATCACATGTCTGTTTAAGTAACTGCTTGCACTACCCATGTAATGACTATTCTGGAGCATAGATTCTTATGACATCTATGATGTGCCATTCCTTTATTATTCCTGCTAGAAGTTATGAAATACTAGCCGTTTGCAATATTACACTATCCAATCAGTGCTGCCAGTGTCATAATGCATGGTCATATCTTCAACTGGTAACAACTAACTGGGCCTGCATTGTAAATTGCTGGCAATTCATTCATAAACTCCAGCAGGAATAATAAAGCAACAAAAAATGATAAGAATAGAGGCAACAGAATTGCTATTACAAGGGGGGTGCGAGTAGTTACTAAAACAGACATGTCATGAGAGGTGACATGTCCTGTTTAAGAAAAACAGAGTTACAAGTAAGTATATGGAAAGACAATGTGGAATAAAAAAAACAATAATAGCGGGCCAAATGAAAAAAAACTATTCCTCTATCTATGTTAATACTGCTTGCTCTTAGTTTGCTTGCTAGAATCCTAGGGCTTATGTTATAAGTGACAATGTAATACAGTAATCATATACCAGTAATAATGGACTCTTATCTCTTCTACATAAGGGAGAAAAACCATAACAGATAATGAGTAATAGTAGCCATATTAATATGCTTGTTATAAGACCAAGTTGCTTCAGCACATCAACTGCTATATCCCCAATGACAAACCTGTAATTCAGGCTGTATGCTCACTGCAGTAACCCGGCAAGAACAAAGAATGATTGTGTGTGAAATAAGGTTAAACCAGACCGTCAGGTTGCTGATTGTTATATATGGGGTGTTACGGACCTGCTAACATTACTAAGTACACAGTGCGGCTGATAGATGTTGTATTTTATGTTTGCTTTTTTTAAATTCACTTTAGGCTTCTAGAATTGAAAAACATATAGAAAAAGACAGGAAGAAATTGTTCTGTAAGGGTTACATTAATGGGCTGATGTTATATAGACAATACAAACCATATAATACTTAAAGGGAACCTTGAGGGGCATGTGCGGAAATCGGTAATACATTATTCATATTCCAGTAAAATAACATTACAAGTTGCACTAATTGGTGTATACTGTTGGTGTGAAATATGGCCCAAATACACAAACATTGATGAGATAGATATAGATAATTAGATAGATATAGGATAGATAGATAGATAGATAGATAGATAGATAGGAGATACAGTAGATGATGGATAGATAGATAGATAGGAGATACAGTAGATAATGGATAGATAGATAGATATAAGATACAGTAGATAATGGATAGATAGATAGATATTAGATAGATAGATAGATAGATAGATAGATAGATAGATAGATAGATGATATAGATAGATTAGATAGATAGATAGATAGATAGATATTAAATAGATAGATAGATAGATAGATAGATAGATAGATAGATAGATAAATAGATAGATAGATAGATAGATAGATAGATAAATAGCACAAGAAATTCCACAGCACTTCTTTGATGGTGAAAAAAAGTGGCTACTTTATTTGCCTGGTAAAAAGCGACGTTTCGGTGCACTCAATGGCACCTTGGCCACTGGCCAAGATACAGATAAATAGATAGAAGATACAGTAGATAATAGATAGATAGATAGATAGATAGATAGATAGATAGATAGAAGATACAGTAGATAATGGATAGATATTAGATAGATAGATAATGAGATAGATAGGGATAGATATTAGATAGATACAGATAGATAGATAGATAGATAGATAGATAGATAGGATATACAGTAGATAGATAGATATTAGATAGATAATAGATACAGATAGATAGATAGATATTAGATAGATAGATAGATAGAGATATACATAGATATTAGATAGATAGATAGATAATGAGATAGATATTAGATAGACAGATAATAGATACAGATAGATAGATATTAGATAGATAGATAGATAGGTGATACAGTAGATAATGAGATAGATAGATAGATATTAGATAGACAGATAATAGATACAGATAGATAGATATTAGATAGACAGATAATAGATACAGATAGATAGATATTAGATAGATAGATAGATAGATAGGAGATACAGTAGATAATGGATAGATAGATAGATAGATAGATATAAGATACCGTAGATAATGGATAGATAGATAGATAGATAGATAGATAATAGATACAGATAGATAGATAGATAGATAGATAGATAGATAGATAGATAGGATATACGATAGATAGATAGGATATACAGTAGATAGATATTAGATAGACAGATAATAGATACAGATAGATAGATATTAGATAGATAGATAGATAGATAGATGATACAGTAGATAATGGATAGATAGATAGATAGATAGATAGATAGATAGATAGATAGGAGATACAGTAGATACAGTAGATAATGGATAGATAGATAGATAGATAGATAGATAGATAGATAGATAGGAGATACAGTAGATACAGTAGATAATGGATAGATAGATAGATAGATAGGAGATACAGTAGATAATAGGTCCTCTTTAACACTGCAATCAACAACACAAACAACTATAAATTATTATTATTGAAAATTATTAATCTTTTTTCAATATTATTTGTTATAAGTTAAAAAAGACATCTTGCACTTTGAATAATCCCTGTCTCCTTGAGGGGTTGTGCCAAGTTATCACCTTATCCCCTATACACAGGATGACCGTACTCGGCTATCTCTGGAAGTCCCATAGAGAATAAATGGAATGACATTCATGGGAACAGGGCTACCATTCTCATGAATGGTGGAGGTCTCACTGTTCACAGTTCAAGTTAAAGACTAAACTTTAACAGCCCTTTTCAGAGTGGCTGGACCCACGTTGGGGTTTTCATTTACCGGGTCCCAACCACTAGATTCCAGCTGCAGCTCTTCACGGCTGCCTCGGCAGGTCTCTGGAAATTCTATTGATGGGCGTCAAGTGACCGCTGTGGCCAGTGATTGCCACTGCGATCATGCGGTATATCACTTGGATAACCCCTTTAATCATCACAACCCCGATAAGATGTTATCCAATGAATAACTGATGATCTGTTTCAAAGACTGACGCACTGGAAAGAGCAAATTCTGCCCAAATCTGGGTATTCAGTGTAAATACACATGCTGGGATCAGGAGATTTACTATTAAAATAATATGTCAAAAGAAAGTTAATGGGAAATAAAAAGAATTTCAATAAAGATTTAAATTAGATCAAACGAAACAGAAAATGTGAATATAAAAAAATAAAAATAAATAAAAATGAGACCAACCTAAAGGCTACAAGATGGAAGCTTCTTCTGAGTCACTACAGCTGCCAACAGTGAAAGGATCTGAACACGGCTCTCTAGTGGGAAGAAAAAGCATCCTTTTTAATGGAGGAAACAAACTATTTTAAGCAGAGCCACCAGGCAAACCAGACAAAGAAACGTTGAATTCTTTGTCATTGCTTTTGTTTGCCTGCAGTAATGTCATCCGGGCAGAAGCTGGGTACCATAGCGAAACCACAGGATACAGGTGCCTATGCGCGAAGCATAGCACACCTGGCCCCGCACAATACCGTGCTACCTATCCCAGCAACCAGAAGCTTCACAGATGGACAATGCCTATGTCATGTACCAGGTCAGTGGACAAAGCTATAATATTTGTTACATGGTGACAGACGTGCGCTTGTTACTGTATAGATGAGCTTAAGTGGAACACAATGAAAAATATGACTTCAAATGGTTAATGCTAGAGGCTTCCAATAGTAATGGAGTGGTCTCCGTAGCTGCTCCCTGGGACCTGGATTAGAACTTCACCTCTTGAAATAGCTCAACAACTACATAGTTACAATCTGCCGCGAAGTCATCTACAGTATTATAGAGGCTCATCTACAAAATTAGGAAATAAGTCAAGTGACAAAAGTCATTTGAATTTTAAAAAGTCAAAAATTATGTTTCATGTCATAATTTGAGACTTTTCACTTCTTTTGCAACTTTTCAAAAGTGCCACGAAAAATGAGTAGAGTTTCCAACAAATGTATAGCATTTTAATGCCAGGAAATGCCCAAAAGGCAGCACAGATCATCTACATCTCCTCATAGCAGGTGTAGGTTTAAAGGGGTTCTCCAGGCTTTTACTTAAAGGGGTTCTGCAGTTTGTTACAACTGATGATCTATCCTCAGGATAGATTATCAGCATCTGATCGGCCGGGGTCCGACACCCAGGACCCCCACCGATCAGCTGTTTGAGAAGGCAGCGGCGCTGCAGGAGCGCCGCGGCCTTCTCACTGTTTACCGCTGCTAGCGCCCCGCCCAGTGACGTCACGACTAGTATCCAAGTGGCGTGGGCGAGGCTAAGCTCTGCTCACTGAATGGAGCTTAGCCCCGCCCACGCCACTTGATACAAGTCGTGACGTCACCGGGCGGGGCGCTAGCAGTGGTAAACAGTGAGAAGGCCGCGGTGCTCCTGCAGCGCCGCTGCCTTCTCAAACAGCTGATCGGTGGGGGTCCCAGGGGTCGGACCATGGCCGATTAGATGCTGATGATCTATCCTGAGGATAGATCATCAGTTGTAACAAACTGCAGAACCCCTTTAAATCCCTTGTCTTTTAACCTGTGGAAGCAAGATTTTACATTTACATTATGCAACAGAAGGAGAAAATTCAGAAGTTGGGACCTCAAAAGAAGAGTCCATGGCCATTCCACACGGTCACATGAGTGCAGAGGAAATGGCGGAATCGATGGTGCTACGGAGGAAAAGTACTGCTGAAATGATCTTGCGTCCACAGGTTAAAAGACTGAGGGATTTTAGTAAAAGCCTGTAAACTCAGTAATGCACGTCACTATGATATGTCAGAGGTTTTTTGAAATGGCTGTTACTAGGTTTCATATATTTCAAGTATTTACAAAGTATTACAATTGCTATCCATTATATGCAAACTCAGAATTTCCACACAGAATGTAAATCCTGCAGAAAAATCTACTGTGGATTTTGCCGCTATGTATTGCAAAAGTTTAAATCTGCAGTGGAAGTCCATTTTCACTGCAGACTTTTCTCTGCAGCCTGTGGATGAGATCTGAAATCTAAAATCTCATCCATTTTGCTGGTACTGTAATTTTCCACAATGTAAAACCCATAGCATATCTGCTATGTGTAAACATAACCTTAGAATGACTTTTGAGGAACCACATTTTCTTCATACACCTCGTCTCCTGTGGAGTAGTGGTGTAGTGTAATTACAAGTACCCTCTCCATTACCTTGTATGGAGCGAGTACTTGTATTACACTGCACTCCTGAGACAAAGTGCAGTGTAATGAAGAGGAAGCAGCGCTCGCATGGAGCGTCACCTCTTCTTCGATCAGCTGATCAGCAGGGGTCCCGGTGTCAGACCCCTCCGATCAAATATTGATGACCTTTCCTCACAATAGGTCATCAATATTAACGGCTGGACAACCCCCTAACCCCTTAGTGAACACCCATACGTGTTTTTATGATGGTCACTAAGAGGCTTTAGTCTGGGCCGCAGCTTTTTCACGGCGGACCAGTCTAAGCGCTGCACGGGCCCCTCGTGTAGCTGGAAGCGGGGACCCGGCTCTGACATGAGAGCCGGGGCCCTGCTCACACAGCCTGAACAGGCAGGAGTGGCGATCCAGGCTGTTTAACCCTTTACATGCCGTGGACAAAGGCGCCCGCCGCATGTAAAGCGGTTACAGATGGAGCGGACTCCCTCTGTCTCCCATCGGCACCTCACAAATGCGATTGGGAGGTGCCGATGTGTTGTGAGGCCTACCTGGCTTCCGATGAAGGCACCAGTCCTGGCTGAAGTGATTACCTGCAGGCTGCGCCTCTCTGGCGCAGCCTGCTGGTCATTGTTAAAATAGCATTGCGTTTAAAATGAAATGCATTATAGGGATAATGCATTGCATTTTAAAAGCAATCAAAATACTGTCTGTTATAGTCCCCTTGTGGGACTATTAAATGGTAAAAAAAAGAAACATTTTTTTCATTAAAAAATTACACTTTTTTTCCATTGAAATTACGCTTTTCAATGAAAAAAAGTACAAAAAAAAAACAAACCCACAGTATATTTTGTATTGCCGCGTCCGTAATGACCCGGACTACATAAAAAAAAAGACAGAATTGCTAATTTATTCTTAGTTGCCACCGAAAAAACGTAATAACAAGTGATCAAAAAGCGCCATTTACTCCAAAATCATACCAATGAAAAATACAAGTCTTCCCGCAAAAATCAAGCCTGCACACAACTCCATAGAAAGAAAAATAAAAAAGTTATGGGTCTTCGGAAGCGGCAATGTAAAAACATTTTTTTATTTTAAGATCCCTATTTTAAAGGGGTTTTATTGCAAAAAAAGTAGTAAAAACCTAAAATAAACTATATGAATTTGATATTACAGTAATCGTACTGACCCAGAGAATAAAAATATTATGTTATATATACCAAAAAATAAACGGCGTAAAATTTATAACTTAAAAACGCAGTGGCACTATTGCTGTTTTTCCCATCTCGCTCTCCCAGCAAGAGTTAGTAAAAGTTTATCAGAAAGTTATGTGTACCCCAAAATGGCGCCATTGAAAACTATAACTTGTCCCGCAAAAAACAAGCCCTCACCAAACAGGCTGATCCCTAAGGGGTTAAAGTGCCTAGGGCCAAAACAAAATTTGTAATAGGGCCCCCTAACTTCTTTGTAGGAATTATAGTATTGGTGTCTTCTTATGTGAGGGATCATCGGTCTCCTCAGCCACCAAGACCTAGGGGCAACTGCTACCTCTAAAAGTTCTGTTCATATTTATCATTATGGCAACATATGCTATGCCCAAAGAACATCAGCTGAATCACACATACATGGATCTACAGTCTGTGTAGCTACTTTATACTTTATACATTTTCCAGTACCTACAGAACTACAGTAATATTGCCCATGTCACCTATTCCTACTATATTTACTAATGAAAATGGGTTACTCTGTAAAGAGACGTGTTACAGTCACACATACATGCAGTCAATGGTCAATAACAGCAGATGTTACTCCTACATTTTCAGTGGAATGGACTGTTACCATAATGGTATGCATCTACTAGAATAAAGAGCCAAGGCACTCTCAAGAAAGGTTGCTTGCTGATATTCTAAAGTTTGTTACAAAAATTTCCTATCAAGAATTTCCCATATCCAGAAGTGCTTCATATTGTGCACAGAGGTTAGGCAATAATTCCAGTTTCTATAGAGAATGGTATAACTGATTCCACGCAGTTCTCCCCGATTCCGGTAGATGACGCATTAACCTTGGATATTGGAGAGGCATTCTCAACATTTATGGTTGGCCTGTTTACCTCCCATTTTAAATCATATTAGCACCTTCTTAATGATGTGACCTTGGTAGTTTTTACTTTTGTAAATGCATTTCCATATACACATTTGTGAAGTTAGTGTTCAGTGATGTGAAGATTAATTGTGAGCAAAGCAGTTAATAAGGTGACCAAAGAAAACAAGCCTGGCTTTCAAAATCTTTTTTTTTAAATTTTCTGTCTTCCAACATGATGTCAATGTGAGACTAAGCCTACATGCACACGGCAGTGGTTTTTTGCGGCCTCCGTTCCGTTTTTTTGCGGATCCAATGGTTTCCCATTCATTTCTATGGATCCGTTAAAAATGCGGATGCCTCTTCTGTTGCCTGTCCGCATCCGCATTTCACGTCCGCAAAAAAAATATGGCATGTCCTATTCTTGTCCGCAAAAAACGGTTTGCGGACCCATAGAAATCAATGGGTCCACAAAAAATGCGGATGACCAACGGAAGCCCCCCATTTGTCATCCGCATCCGTTTTTTTTGCGGCTGGGTGCTTGGAAACCAGAGCACTTGTATAGCTACTTTAAGAAACTGGTTCAAGCCGGACACACGGAAACACAACCTACAAAATTTGCAGACACTCAGAACGGATGTGGATGTGAAAAAAAAGGAAGACGGATCCGCGATTTGCGGACAGCAAAAAACAAGTGTCGTGTGCATGTAGGCTAAAGCTCTTTTCATATCTTGTTTGTGGCATGTGCCTCTATTCACCTGACAGATACCAAAAGCGTGTCCTTTTAGCATCCATCAGGCTGGGATATGTCACAGCATTTTTTTTAACCCCACAGGAAAGCAAAGCTGACCCGCAAAAAATGACACACAGTATACTTTTTTTGGCCTCAGGCACACGGTCATTACCGCTTGCAAGTCCGCAAGCCTAGGATCCATGAAATATGGACACTGGCCATGTACATCCCACACTTTCCTCGTCTCTATTATAGAAATGCAAATTCTTGTCCGCAAAACAGACAAGAATAGGACATGTTCAATAATCTGCAAAACGGCTGCATGGATGCAGACAGCACATGGATGACATCCTAGAATGGGCAAAAATGCCGGTCGGAGACACAGACCCAAAATGTAGTTGTGTGTATAAGGCCTTATAATCATTTGGGCTTTGCCTAAAATATTATTAAGCCAACTTATTTTCATTGGTGCCTCCAAAAACCCGGCAGACCATACTGATATCAGAGAAACATCAACTTACTGTTGCTCAGCTTTGGCACGATCTTCCAAAAAGTAAAGTGCTGTAGCCAGGAAAAACATTCCACCCAAAACCACCACAAACGGGCAGAGCATTAGTGCATAACCTAGACTTAGGAATTCCCACAGAGGAGACTTATTGGTGTTCTCCTGGATGAGGTCCGAGATCTGTGAAGCAAAAACAATAGACATGTAAACAGCCTCCTCCAACCTGGCACCAAGAACAATTTGCTTCTACAGCGGAGGAAATCAACTTTAGCCTAGCCACCTAATTAACCTGGGCACTAGGGATTGCAGAAGGAAACTAGGTTCAGCTAAACAACACTTATGCGAAGTGCCAGTTTTTATCACACCAGGGTCATTTGTGAGGTGTGGACATGCTTCCAGTCAGGAATGTGGTGTACATTATGATTCAACTGTAATAAAAACTAACTAACATGACCTTTCAGCTCCAGCATTGTGTATTTGATATCATAAAAGCAAGCCGAAAATATTTTTATAATTTCAGAACACAGGCAAGGTTATTCTAGGTCATGAGTAGAACATCCCTGACGCCAAGACCATCATTTGTTCTGATATTATTTTTGAGGGTGTTCCAAAAATGAACTATTGTAATGTATTGTTGATTAATTACTTCATATTGAACAGTCATAGAGAATTATCCATATTTTAATAGTATACATTTGTCTTTTCTTCCCTTTACAATGAGTGTTTCCGGATGACCAGGTTTGAAAAGAAGAAACAAAGTAACACAAAAGATTTTTTTCTCCGTCAAAGCTGGTCAACCAACGTCTTTCACCCCTTGAGCCAAAAGAAGAGACATGGAAAGACACACCTGTAAATGTAATGTACCTTACTAAAGACAACCATTGAACGGTAACATTAAAATAAAATTCCCATGGGCTTGCATCTCAAAGTCTATGTTAAGAAAGGGATGCAAACAAGCTCTCAACAAGCTCTGCCTCTGATGTCACCAGATGTGAGGCAGCTACCCCATACGTCAATGTTTGACCCTTTAAATAGGCTTTGAGATATAACTCGAATATTAAATAAGCCAGCACCTCATCTGCAGACAGCTGTTTCCGGGTGATTGCCCCTCATCAGTGCAGAGCAGAGAGTACCGGCTTAACTGGGTAAGAGTCCAAGTCAGGATTTGGGGGGTACTATCTCTCCTCGGCGTAAGGAGACTTATAGGCCTTACATGCTCCTCTGGAATTTTTGGGAAGAACGGGATGCAAATGAGCTCTTAACAAACTGTCCCTCTAATGCCACCAGATGTAAGGCAGCTATCCTATAAAAAAAGTTTATGTAACATACGGTAAAGAGAGCATTATCGTAATAATTGTGTCAATAAAATTTTATTTCAAGTCAGTTTACAAATTGTTTCTCCTTTCAGTAAAGCCTCGTATTGCCATAAAACCTCTACATGGCGAGCTGCAGGTAGTGCAATTAGAATAACGTATGAAACTGCAACTGTGAAATGGCCTTGTAGTCCTGAAACGTGATGTGCACGCTGAGCCAGACAGGCTCATTGGGAATAGTTCAGCCTCGGCATTCCAGTTAAGGCTCATCTGCGTCGTACATTTTATGAAGTATGCAGACAGCTTTAAAGTACTTAAAAACAAACATCTAGAGCTATGCAACCATTGCCACAGTTGTTATGACACTTTCCCTAGCACAACTTGATGTTTTTTTGCCTGATGACTGAAACAAGTTCATAGTTCCCTCAGCTGTGAAAAGCAGTAAATCTTCCTGTCTTGTTCGCCTGCACCGGGTGAGCTTACAAGCTGGACGAGGCCCACCAATATTTTCTACGTTCTACCGAATGTGACCTATTTGTTCACTTTCTCACGTTTCGCCAGTGTTCACTAGTTGTGGGTGAGTTAACATTTTGCTCCACATTCATCAATGTATTTGTCACTCTAAAATAATGTCTTATCTGCTATGAGACACATTTATTAACCACTTGTAATTATAGCCCTTTGGGCCAATTCAACTGGTAAAACGAGAGTAAAAAGTAGGCATGGCTAACTGCTTGGCCATGATTTGCACATATTTATGAACTGTAACTTTTTAAAATGGCGAAAAAAAATGTGTGTACTGTCTCTCCAGTAGGTGGGTGTTGTAAAATAAGGCACAAATATCACTAGACATAGTTAAAGATGCAACAAACTATCAACTTAATGCTACAGTTTGACAAATCTGCAGTAACTAACAGCAACGCTGCCTCCGCAAAACTGACTTGTAAAAAAAAAAATCACAATAAATTCCCCTCTTTGGTACTGCACAGCATTATACTGATTTATAAGGCTGTGTGACACTGAAGGTCCTGAAATCTATTGTATTACGCTGACAGCATTATGTCAGTGTAATACAATAGATTTTAGGACTCTAGGGGTTACACAGCATTATATATCAGTATTATGCTGTGACACTGCTACACGCTGTGAGTTCCTCGCATTCAAATTGCTCCTCTGTGTCTGGCCTAAATAGATAAAATACAAGTTGTACTGAATCTTTTCCCCAAAAACTATATATCACTCTGCTCAGCTCCTCCTGCTCTATAACATGCTGCCTGCAGCTCAGATACCATGGTCAATGTGACAGGTTCCCTTTAAAACTGCTCCATGAAGTAATCATCTTATCTAGAATTGACTACAATGACTATAATATGTGTTGGTTATGAACATTTTCAGAACTGCAACCTGCCATTGGTTAATCTGTGTATGGTAGAGCCCCAAAACTGGCAGATTTCTAATCCATGGTTTTGACTATTTATCCGCTGTAATTAGTTTTCCTGCTATAGATATGCAATTACTTATTCGAGGAAGGACAGCAGCTGGGCTCCCCACAATCTTCATGAATAAAGGGGCTGCAATGCTAGTCTCAATCAGTGCACAGCAAGTGGACAGTAGCAGTGCTGTGCAAACTAAAAAGAAGCTAATGTGACCTCTTTACCTTTCTTTTTGGGATCAACCGGGGGGGTAGCTAGAAATGACTGGGCCCCATAGCAAAAAAAATTTATGTCATCCACAGATTCTCTCTTAAGTGCCATCCAAAGATCCCCCCTTAAGTGCCATCCACAGATCTCCCCTTAAGTGTCATCCACAGATCCCCCCTTAAGTGTCATCCACAGATCCCCCCCTTAAGTGCCATCCACAGATCCCCCCTTAAGTGCCATCCACAGATTCCCCCCTTAAGTGCCATCCACGGATCCCCCCCTTAAGTGCCATCCACGGATCCCCCCCTTAAGTGCCATCCACGGATCCCCCCCTTAAGTGCCATCCACAGATCCCCCCTTAAGTGCCATCCACAGATCCCCCCCTTAAGTGCCATCCACAGATCCCCCCTTAAGTGCCATCCACAGATCCCCCTTAAGTGCCATCCACAGATTCCCCCTTAAGTGCCATCCACAGATCCCCCTTAGAGTGCCATCCACAGATCCCCCCTTAAGTGTCATCCACAGATCCCCCTTAAGTGCCATCCACAGATCCCCCCTTAAGTGTCATCCACAGGTCCCCCCCTCAGAGTCATCCACAGATACCCTCCCCTAATTTATTCACTGCACTCACTTGCCTCTAATGGAAGAGAAGCGCCATAATCTCCACACAGGCACAGAGGCCAGGAAGACGGCGCATGCGCACTTTGATGCCTCTGCCAGTGCGCCTCTGTGGAGATTACGGCGCTTCTCTTCAATTAGAGGCAAGTGAGTGCAGTGAATAAATTACCTAGGAGGCGGCGCTGGGCGGGGAGGGGGGAGCCGGTACCCCCAGCAAGACTGCGTTCCTCAGCCGGCGGCCCGGGCCCCCAGTGGCGTAGGGCCCCATAGCCATTGCTATGGCTGCTATGGCGATCCCTACGCCACTGGGATCAACAGGGGTTTCATTGGCAGGTCCCCCACAATCAGAATGCTATGGCATAGCCTAGAAATCTACTGGGTGGTAACGCCCAAAAAGCATTACATTTTGCAATCATGTTCCAACCCAGAGTATAGGGTTTTGTGTATAAAGAAACAATTCTCTTTTTTTTTCAAAATAATAGCTGCAACCTTTACAGAACAGTAATATTTCATATGTCTGAATGTATAATTAAAGGACAACTTCGCTAAAAAAAATACATGGTACAGTAATACTCTATCTCACACCACATCGTTTCTCAAATGACCAAAGCAGTATTACTATATATTACCCAATCAGCTTTACTATAACTCAGTAGCAATATACCACAGTAAATAGGAAAACTGTTAAACATACTGGATTACTATCACAATCATACCAATATCTGCTATGTACTTACAAAACCAATAAGGTATGGGCTCCCAGCGTCTCCAAGAAGATGTGAAGTGAAGCTCTGCAAAGCCATGGCTGTCGCACGGCGAGTTGGAATAACCACATACTAAGACAAAATAAGAGAAACAAGAGTAAAACACACTGAGAAGAATATGAACACAGAATGGATACGGCAAAGAAGAGGTTCCCCAACTCGTTGGATAGTGAGAAATGAACAACTCTGAATTTAATATCACCAAGGATCTAAGCATAGGTAAGAGTATGCAGTATTTCCATAACAAGATACACTATGTTCCTTCTCTTCCCTTTCAAGTCCCCCTCCTTTCCTCTGATTTATTAGTGTTTATATTGTAAAAATTTCAATGAAAAACAAAAAAAGATATGGCCATTAAGTAATGCTTATGCAGAACATTTTATGTTTTAATCTTTTTACGAAAGAGTTTTGATATTTTCATCTCGATGTAGACATTCATATTAAGTTTATACTATCTAGCTACAATAAGACTATAAATGGAGGAAATTCTGAATCCAGTTAACACCTTTGTTTTCAATATATAAAATACGTTTCTCAGATAAGGATGTGTTTGATGAGTGAGCTAGGACAGCTCAATGTGAGCATTTTATTTATTGCTTTTCTTTGCTTGATATTGTTGAAGGAAACAATAGCGTGTTGCGGGACGACTGGCGGTATCTTGACATATCAAACAAGAGCATGGTATTCAAGAAGCTTCCTGTTTAAAATAAACCATCCATGGCCATGGCCTTGTGTTTACTTGAATAAGTTCAATAGGAAATGCCTACAGTAGATGATGGTCAAGATTATTTCATTCCTTTGCAAGGACGTAAACATGGTGTAGTACATTCCAGTGAGAGAGTTGGGTCATTGGAACAATAGCCAAGGCATGTGACTCGGCAACTTAAAAGCGGGAAAAAGATAACTCACGCTACACGTTAGGCCCCTTTCACATCAGCGTTTTTGCTTTCCGTCCGAGACGTCCGTCCTCGGGGCTCTAGGTCGGAAAGATACTGATCAGGATAATCCTAATGCATCCTGAATGGAGAGAAATCAGTTCAGGATGCATCAGGATGTCTTCCGTTCAGTATGAGAACTTTTTTGGACCGCAGCATGCTGCGGATTTGTCTCCGTCCAAAAATCCGGAAGACATGCCGTAATGCCGGATCCGGAATAAATGCCCATTGAAGTGCATTAATCCGGATCCGGAATTAAGCTAAACGTCGTTTCGGCGCATCTCCAGATCCGATGTTTGCATGCGCAGCAGCAGCAGTTCCGATCGGGGCCCCAGTGTAAGCTACTAAAGTGCTGGCTGCCATGGTAAGTACTCCGCAGCAGTGTACTTACCTGCGCTCCTTCATGATGTCACAGGTCCGGGCGGCGCATTGATCAATGCGCCGCGGGGACCTGTGATGTCATGAAGGAGCGCCCGCCAGCCGCAGCGCAGGTAAGTACACTGCTGCAGAGTACTTACCATGGCAGCCAGGACTTCAGTAGCGTCCTGGCTGCCATGGTTACCTGAAAGCATATTGAAGACTGATCAGTCTTCAATTGCTTACAGTTGTCTTGCGTTGTGACGGATCCGGCGGGCATTTCCGGCAACGGAAGTGCACACCGGATCCTCACAATGCAAATGTGAAAGAGCCCTAAGCTGGATTTACACTGCCCGATTTTTGGGCTGATTATCGGGAATGAACTTTCCTATGAACACTCTGTCTACAGGTTCCACCGATCACCCAATAAACAAGCAAAACGTTCGTTCATTGAGTGAAATTATCTTCGGTGCGGACACCTCAATCATCATTACTGGGCAGCAAATCATGCGGTGTAAACTGCACTCTGCTGCCCAGAAACAATGCAGCTATATGAGGACGAGCGATAGCAGTAGCCTTTGCTCGTCCCTATACAATGGAGGTAATTACAGTGCTTCACCTCCACTTATGAGGAGGCAATTGTCGAGAAGGAAGGTCATCACCGCAGTATAAATGTGCTTTTAGAGAACTTTAATAAACCTTAATTTTAAGAGTGACACATATTATCTGCACTTTAACACTTAAGGAGATTAGGCATTCATGTGCCAGGAAATTATGAGTATGGGTGCCACCATATGAACTACAATGAGCTAGCTAAATGAGGTTTCATTGATTGCGTCCAACTGTAGCACCCACACAGCATGATTACAGTTCTGTGGGAGTGCCTGGCTTGTGTATGTCAATGGCAGCTCCCTAATAACACCAGTACTTATAGTATTAGGAGATTATTGATGTCAGTGCTTTATTAAAATGATGTCACCATAATTTGCAAAACAAAAAAGAAATTGCCGCACTGTAGGTCTCTAAGTATCATCACTTTCCTACTTCCTAGTGAGCACATAGCAACTGTTCTAGGCCGATATCCTCCCAAGTCTCTGCCTATATATGCTGAATTGTCAGCTATCAACATGTAACACAACCAGTGCTTGATTTCATCGTAACAAGGTCCACATCCTGGAAGTAGGAGATTAATTGATTACTTCTTCTGCTCCCTGGATTGATTAGTGAGAGTGATGAACATCCCACTTTGCGTATGTGCATCCACATTCTCCACCATGATTTGCTACTGTCTCTTCCTAAATCAATCCAGGGAGCAGAAGATTCTTGGAAGTGGTTATTCACTATTGGCAACCCTACAAAGCCGCTGAATATTTCAGAATTTTACTTCTGGCTATAATGTATGTTACAAGCAAACAAAAGTAGACAAAGTTCACGCTGTATTAATACAACAGAATTTTTAAAAATGGAAAGACATTTCAAGTAACAATCACTCTGAAAGCTTTTGAGGTCAAAGAACTGCTTAGTGTAACTATTTATCTCTTACTGTTAAATTATATTTAGAAGTTATTGTTACTCGCTGCATAGAGTATGTCAGAGTGCAGAGCCATTGGGTCCATTAAAAAGAACATTGGCAAAACACATAAAAACATTAACTATACCAAACTGTGATATCTACAGCAGATGCTAATAAGCCATGTATGTAATTCATATTATATGATACATTTAGAGTCCTGCAATTTAATGTCACATTATTTTCTAAAAGCATACATATATTTCATTTACTTATTGAAAAATGTCACCCAAAAATGCTCTTAACAACATGTACAGTACAATCCTTAAAAAAACACAATTTCTGTCTTCATTAAGTACAAACTTTTGCATTTTGCTGCTAATATTAATGGCAGGGGTCTCTTTACAATCAGGGCAATGATCAGAAAACAGTGTTTCTAGGAATGCTCGTTTCCAATAAGCGCCCTGTATAAAGGCGCCACCAAAGGCATTGCTGGTGCAGACACCGAAACCTGTCTATCTGCTGCCCAGAAATAATGATTCTCTACATGGAATAGTGACTGCAGTAGCGATTCCTTATCGCCATACAGTGGAGGTGATTGCTGCATGAAAACGCAACGCTTACCTCCACTGATGAGCAGGCGACTATTGTGAACGAATGGTTTGTTCCTGATAACTGTCTGCTGTGTTGGCTTGGGGATTTGTGCTTGGGGACCAGGTGATCAAATGTTCTATAAAGCCTCTCTAATGGTTAACTATGGTTGCAACTTCCTGTCCTTAGTTACAGAGAGAAGAGCAGCACTGGAACAAACTGATGCTCTCTAAAAAGTGATATTATGCTGCACCTCTAGCATGAACTCCGCAGCCCGTCAGGTACAAATGGTAAGGCCTGAAGGGTCCAGTCTCTCATATGTCAGGGTGCACTGAAGGATATTTAGCCTTACAAATAAAAATTCAATTTTGCTGTCTAGGGTGTCAGAAAATACCATTGGCTCCAATTATATCTGATAATCTCCTTTTACTTTGAACCCAACAACCCTATGTAACTGACAACGCCACAAAACAAGGAGGCAGAGATCACAGACTTATTTAGGAATTAGGCCTAGTAGTAACATTTCTAAATAAAGAAAGATAAATTAGAGGCAATCAATATATTTACAGTCATCAAAAGTAGGTAAACCTATTAGAAGATATATAGAGCAATTCTTACTCACCATTAACATATCAGCGGTGATGGCCCAGTTAGAGAACAGTAGAGTCTCCCCAGCAAATATACAAATCTGTCAAAATGTAATACTATGAATTAATTCACCTTGAATATATTTCTTTTACTACAATCAAAAGAACTTTCTATGATCTAAAAGCAAGAGAACAAAAGATGTACCTAAAAAAGACAATGAGCAAATGTGTCATTTACCTCTGCTGAGGAACGCCTTCCAACATATCTGATAGCTTTCAGAGAGATAAAGCGCATGAGGTTTGTTTAGATCTTAGGTTGTGAACCTGTCTTATATAAATGCCATGTTTTCTGGCATATATCTGCCGCAGATTGTGGTGCAAAGGTCATTTGCGCTACAATCTGCGACTTTTCCCCAGTCAAGCCAGGTCTAAAAAAAAAAGGGGGCACGGTGTGGGCAGGGAAAGGCCAGCAGGCCTGCCTCATTTATCATTTTCTACGCCTGTTTTAGAAAATGGTCTAAATTTAAGCCAGAGAGAAAACTGGCTTAGAATTAGACTGGTGGTGGATCCACCGCCAGCGCACCGGGTTAATTAGACCGGCATCTAAAACACCAGACTTAATAAATGACCTGGTATGTCTCTAGGAGGTACTTGTACTTTTGTACTTTTAATAAGTACATCACAGTGTATGAACATAGGTTTGAGTGGTGGGTACTTGGCTTGCAAACCATCAAATATACTGGTTTAGACCATATGACACTCTTGTAACTCTGATTCGTTAGAAGCGCCGTTTCTTTGCAGTACACATGCTGATGCATAAGTTAACCAATGTTCATTAGCTGCACCCTCTTCCACAGAGTAAAGATGTCTCCTCAGTCAAGCCAAACATTCATTAATATTCATGAAGGGAGTCCACTGTAGAAAGTCATCAGTGGCACTCATAGAATGTCTATGCTCAATTTACCACCCATGGGAAACTTTTGCTACTACTACTACTTTACCACTACCATTGACAAGAGTCAGGGGAGGACAGCTAAATTCTTGGCTGCTAAAGGGGTTAATTCAATTCAGCAAATGGCATTTATCATGTAGAAAAAGTTAATACAAAGCACTTACTAATGTATTGTGATTATCCATATTGTCTCCTTACTGGCTTGATTCATCTGCTCATATCCAGGGGTTACGGTCACCGCTGTAATCCAGATGCAAGGTGCCCAGGACAGAAGCTGCTGCGCATGTGTGCCTGAGCGCCTGTATGGTCCCGGCCACCAGAGAGGCTGATGCTTTTTCCTTTGGTGTTGAAGCATGGCCACCAGTGCTGGACTGCAGAGTGGTCGTGACCCCTGGATATGAGCCGTGTATAATGTGATGGAAAAATGAATCTACTGAAGCTACTTTGAGAGACCTTGGCGTGGTGCCCGAGCTTAAGACATGTCCTCCTAGTAGGTTGTGTCGAACTAACCTCTCAATTTTACATCAGTGTGAGGGTTTAGTATTACTGCAGAGTGCACCTGCCTTTGCTTTTGTTTAAAAATGAATCTAGCCAGCAAAGGAGACAATATAGACAATCACAATATATACATGTGTTATCTTTCTCTACATGATAAATACCCTTTGCTGAAGTGAGACAGCCACTTTAACTTAACCCAATAAAGGAGCCGTTTCAGGCATCCTAGGTCTTAATATTCACATGTGGCATTTCTGTTGCATTATTTTGTGGTTAAAATGACAAGGAAATGTAAGTTTACACAAAAGGAAATTGAGTTTAGCTACAAAAAAGAGCAATCTGTGTGCAACGTGATTTCTTTCTCTGTTGGCTAATTGCACATGTTGAATATGAAAGTGCTAAAAACACAGTGAATTGTGAACACAATTGTTTTCCAACCTGCTGCAATGTAATGAATACATCATGTATCAGCCATCAAACTATTATAGTAAATACATTACATAGATCAGGCATTCTTTACAAAGACACACGATGTGTGAAGCTTCTCCAGCTAATAAACGGCACTGACTGCTGGAAGCAATGGGGACTACCGCATATTGGAGTTCTTTACTTGGCAGATCTACATTTACCTCAAAGGCATCTACTAGAGAACATATGCTAATAAGCTCGTGTTTCAAAGGGATTCTTACATGTTATCAATATACATTAATATACATGGACTAGATAGATATTATTGATATGACAAAATAAAATCATCCTAGAAATAGACGGCAAATGAATAGCTTGGTCCACAAAATGACCACTTTTCTTGCCAAGCTTTTCAGTACGATCTGACCATTTGCTCCAGAGCAACTTTCTTCTCTTTTCCTCTGTGAAATGTGAAATAACCCTTTTAATTCTGTGGATTTTTTTTTATACGAACGCTAAGATGGTATTTTCCAAACCATGGCTACCCAGCTGTTGGGATGCTACAACTTCATGCATGCCCTCACCGTCTCCAGCTGTAAAGGTATGCCAAGAGTTGTAGTTTTCCCAATAGCTGGAGTGGTCAGAGACTTCTGCTTTAACATATCAAGTGAACTATAAGGTTTGTATCCTAAGTTTTAACAAATGAGAAGAACATAAATACTTTATTACAGGATCTTCTATAAGTATTGGAATACGTATTATGTAAAGTGAATCTTTCAAGTAGGAAGATACAATCTAAACTCAAACTTTTCACTGTTATTGGTGTATTATATTGTTATCTGCCCCTATATATTAACTGGATATAAGGAAACTGCCCCTTTGATGTACTATATTCTAATCCCTATGGTTAATGTTCGTATAACAAAGCTACCAATCCCACCGCCTGTGTATTTACCAAGACTCTCTTTCCAGTTATTGTTTCGCTCTGCTCATTATTTGTATTCCTATTCTTGCTATTGTGCATTTAGTCTTTGAAGAGCGGTATCTCTGTATGATGAATGCCACTGCTCCATTCTGCCTTATCTGCAAAGTCTGCGACTCATACAATATTCAACGCTAATGTGTGTTTACATAGTTGTATTATATTCATGTATTCCTATTTATATCTCTTTATTAAAGGTGAAGTATGTGTAGTCAACAAGCACACTTTAAAGGGAGTCTGTCACATAGACCATTCTATATTTATCGGGGCATTAGCAGAGAGCAAAGAACCCAGCTGCCCTAAGTGTCCATCAATATAGTATAGCAAAATCCTGCTATTCAAGAATCTAGTGGCTTTGGTAGTCCTATTGATGACATTTATTTGACTTGCATATGAAAGAAAGGCAGCCTAAGGAGTCAACTATTGGGGATGAGCTTTTCTAGGAATTCTCAGTGCCCTATGTAAAGATGTCTCCAATCACCCAATGAATGAGCAAGTTCATTCATTGGGAGGAAACGCTGATACGCTAGGAGATTGTATCTTTCGACCACCAGCCAAAATCATAATTTCTGGGTCTACAAACAATGAATCTGTATGGGGACGAGCACTCACAGTAGCGAGAACTTGTCTTTATAGAGGGATGATTGGTGCATGTAAATCTCCCTTACACTCAATGATCAGGCAAGTATGGGCTAAGTTCCTAATATTTGTCTGGGCCATTAGCGTAGTCAAATTCTAGAATGCCCTACCGCTAGAGAAATTTTCACCAACATGTGGCTCTCCAGCTGTTGCAAAACTACAACTGCCATTGTGTCCTGACAACCAGCTGGAAATCCAAAGGTTGGAGATCAATGCACTAAAAGCTGATAAAATAACTTTAGAAGCTCTAGACCTTCAAGTTATGACTAATTCTTTTGAGATATATAATTAATAAGGGGGTTATTGATATGGAATTAATGCAGAGAACTTATTTGATGGTCGTGGGGGATTGGGAAGGAACCCCCTTTATACAATCTAGGAGTTTGGCTTTGTCTTTCTCTCAATCAAACAGCTAGGCCTGAGACTGGTTGAGCTTGATGAACTTGTATCTCTTTTCGGGATTTATGATGCTGTGATTTTGGTTCAGTTAAAGGGGTTATCTGGGAATTTACTGTATATTGATGACCTATCCTCTGGATCAGCTGTTAGAAGAGACTGGTGATCCATGAGTGCCCCGGCCTCTTCCTAGGCCATGTGATGTCACCGTAAATCAGTCACATGGCCTAGTTGCAGCTCAGCCCCATTTACGTCAATGGGGCTGAGCTGCAATACCAAGCACAGCTAATGTACAATGTATGGTGCTGTGCTCGGAAGGCTGCTGGGAGCCGGCTGTGCTCACCAGAGCTCCAGTAAGTGCGGCAGCTCAGTGAAACGGCTGATCAGCTGGGGTGCCGGGACCTGGACCCTCGCTGATGTGATAATGATGACCTATGCTAAGGATAGGTCATCATTATCAATTCCTGCATAACCCCTTTAAACTTATGACTGGGCCATGACACATGGGAGTAATACGGACAGATAATACGTCCAGAATACAAAATGAATATGTTTGATATGTGTGTTACCAACAAACTTCCAACACGGCTGTCAGTTGTAGAAGAGGTGGCGGAATAATGAGAAAGTTTACATTGGCTGCCTATATTTATGCCGTGACCATTCATTTATCGTTTTGCTAAACCGACCGGCTGTATTGACACACATCAAAGTTAACGCTGAACAGATAGATTGCTAAAATAAAATGCTGTTGCAATATTCGTATTTCCCAGGAATAAGAGCTACATCTAAGACTTGCGTACAAGTACAATGAATTTACTGTTCCAATTTTGCAGTATTACGTTTTCTGATGAAAATAAACCTGCATTGGCAAGTATGTGGCAGTGTTAAAATCCTTGTGAATCCAAGCTATATTTTTAGAATACACTAGACCTTGAATGGCGTCTGAAATCATTCTGTACCGGAAGTTTTGGATGCAATCTAGGTTAGACAATTCTTCTAGGTGAGATGACTGCCATATACTGGCACAATACATATGTAGACTCTCTACTGCCTACATAAAGAAGCCTGTTAAGGTCAGCATGTCTAATATTTTTTGCTGTAATATACTGCTGTAGTGACCTGCCAAGTACATTTGTGCTTGGGATCAAATTTTCAAGGATTTGTCCATTTTGGACATGCCTCTTTGTGGGTACCTTTGCCAGAAGAAGATCTTGAAGCTTGATGACATGCAATCAAGCTGTTATTTGATAGAAAACTACTATGCCTATGTAAATTTTTCTTGCACTGGCATAGCAAGGTGGCAACTGAAGCCAAATGAGCGCCATGGCACCCATTGTTTTCACAGCAATATTGGAAACCCCTTTAAAGCAAACTATATCAAAACATTAGAGATCTTCATGCTAACCATTTTACCTAAACCTATGGAACTGGGTCTGTTGATTATATTGGAGCCTGGTGTATTAACTAACACTGTTAGGCTAGTTTCACACCAGCGGCTGTGTGGCACAATTGGACAGACAAAAACCGTTGCGTGCAGCGTTTTTTGTCCGACCGTTTGCAGGCATTTTTGCCGGATAGCGGCCAGATCTCTGCTGGACCCAATTATAGTCAATGGGGTCCAGCGGGCAGTATCCAGCAATACCGGATGTGGATAACATGCCAGAACAGCCTGCCGGAGAAGACAGATGCAGATGTGAAACTAGCCTTACTTATATTGCTCTGCCAAGTAGCTAACTAGTAAATGATGGCATCGAAATACAAAATTTCTACTATCAACATCAAATATACATTTTAACAACAATATAGTACATAAATGCAGCATTTCCCTTGGCTTCCAGCCATACTAAGATCTGTATATCAAGCTGCAAACTTGATAAATAATACTATTTTATTACACGGCACTCTAGAACCTGAAATGTGAAGATAGCATCAGGGAGGAGGGCTACGTCAGAAGCATTAGTGACTGAGTGGGTGGCACTAGTTCTTTATAACAATTGCAGATCATGTGCAATCTGGACACCAGCTGAGCTGCACAGAAGGTTTGTTTCAGCTTCACTGCGCAGAAATTATTTAGAGCAGTAGACAGGCACAAGAGAAAATACTTCGCTAGTAAAGTAACTTACATATGCAGCTTCAATGCTGCTCTTGGCAGCCACAAAGACCAAGCAAATGAAGATGGCAGATCCCAGCATGCCCACAGCACAGACAAGTGGATCAGCACGTTGAGTTTTCAATCGACACCATTTAGTAGCTCCTGCCCCTGTTATCACTCCAAGAAAGCCAGTGATGCAGGTGATTGCTCCAAAAATCAAACTGTTAACAAAGATAGAAAAATATGTCAGGGACATGGGGAACCACATGTGGAATAATACAGAAGTGGCAAGTTTCTAAGTATCCTTTAATTATAGAGTTTTTTATGGCCATCAATACCAAAGCAGGAAGTATGATATCAATATATAGCAAATTTGCCTTCCTCGTAGCTGCTGGGTGCCCTCTGATCAGCAATCATCTTCCATCCATGATGTGTCCACTTTACTCAACAGGCACCCTGCAGCTCTCCACTGCCAAGAGCCACACATGAATAATTCATTTTGCTTTAATTAACAGGGGAGGTGCCAGATATTCTTTAATATGGCGCATAACGTGGGAGTATTTACTGCCAACAAACAGGGGAGGGCTGGGAACCTGAGAAAAAACCCTAAAAGTAGCCCCATGTTGTAGGTGGGTCCAAACTGAAATAAGGTGGGAAAATACAAGTAGGCAGGGACAACAGAAGTGTGTGGGGGTGCAGCAATAGTGTAATGCAACACAAAATACCACCCCAGGATAACCAAATACCCCAGTGCAACACAAAATACTGCCGCGCCCACTGCAGTATTTAACTGTATCACTGTATTGAGGACTTGATTTCGGGAGGGCACCTACGGCTGCTGGCCTGGTGCATAAGTACCTGATGCTCCATTCATTAATTAATGCTGAGAGCATCAGATTGTTATGTACCTGGCCAGCAGCGTAAAGATGGCTTGGGCGACCCTCTGTGCCTCGGCCTACTGGGAAATTTCCCTGTACGGTCTACAGCCAGTCCGCCCTTGCCAATAAAAGAGAAGTATTACAGAAGACGTATCATACATAAATTGCTATAGTAATTGGATTAGTGTAGTAATAAAATGCAGAACTCTTCTCCGTGGAGAATCGTACTCCAAATTTGTTGAATTACCTGTCTTTGTTGCTGCAGGGTCCATCGTTACATGGCTCCACTACTTTCTGTACAACTTGTGCTCTATACAGATATAGAGGAATCCACATTCCAAGAGCCCCAGTTGCAAACGACACGGTAGACGTTGCAAGTGAAGAAAAGACATAACTGCGACTGGCAAAAAAAATAGGAAATGGACAAAGTAAGTGCTTGAAATACTGGCTGCCCAGATGAGACCTGATCATTGATTCCCGCTTTTTTCTGTATTTTCTGGGGATTTTAACAGCTTTGCCAAATTTCTTACTATATATAACAGCTCTGTCGCTGTTGAAATATAGTAAACCTACATGCCCCACAACATCAAACCGAGAGTCATATAACTACAAAACATCCAAACAAAACACTGACTCTTATGTAAAATTGAGCTACACCTTTATTCAGTATAATACAAAATTTCATAAAAATTCTCTATATCAAAAATGTTTACAAATCAGAAAACGGTGAGGTATATGATAGTGGAAAAACTACTGCGGAAGGTCTAGATGCCTAGGTATCAAGCACAGGTCAATTGATTATAGGTTTAAAGTTAGCTTGACCCAGATATATATTCCATATTGGCCATAAGCATGGTGGAGTTCTACCACATATACTTAAGGGCTTTCACCCATAGAACACAGTCAGGGATAAACCGTTCATGATTACAGCAAGACATGAATCAATCCCATAGAACACAGTCAGGGATAGACCGGTTCAAAACATGATTATCACGGGGCATGAATCAGTCCAAAACATGATTATAGCCAATATTAATCATAGACAAAGGTATCGACTATACAAAGCCCCAAAACAAGGTGGCTATAGTCACAATGTAGATGTTGTTAGTGATCTAACAATAAGATCTAATAGTAGTACATACCATATCAATGATACACAGGGCTGAACCCCACAGTACAGAACTCGACACGTGCTTCGCTATGAAAGCCGTCAGGAGCTTTTCATAGCGAAACACGTGTCGAGGTTCTGTACTGTGAGGGTTCCGGCCCTGTGTATCATTGATATGGGTATGTACCACTCTATTAGATCTTATTGTTAGATCACTAACAACATCTACATTGTGTACTATAGCCACCTTGTTTTGGGGCTTTGTATAGTCGATACCTTTGTCTATGATTAATATTGGCTATAATCATGTTTTGGACTGATTCATGCCCCGTGATAATCATGTTTTGAACCGGTCTATCCCTGACTGTGTTCTATGGGATTGATTCATGTCTTGCTGTAATCATGAACCGGTTTATCCCTGACTGTGTTCTATGGGTGAAAGCCCTTAAGTATATGTGGTAGAACTCCACCATGCTTATGGCCAATATGGAATATATATCTGGGTCAAGCTAACTTTAAACCTATAATCAATTGACCTGTGCTTGATACCTAGGCATCTAGACCTTCCGCAGTAGTTTTTCCACTATCATATACCTCACCGTTTTCTGATTTGTAAACATTTTTGATATAGAGAATTTTTATGAAATTTTGTATTATACTGAATAAAGGTGTAGCTCAATTTTACATAAGAGTCAGTGTTTTGTTTGGCTGTTGAAATATAGCTTCATCACCTAGTAGTCAATGGTAACAATTTAGACAATGAATAAGTAATGCCCTTATCTTGTAGTTACCCCAAATAAACTACAAAGTATGTCTATGACAAGAAAAAAATTACACATTCTGCACTAATGATACCTAAATAGACTAAAAACTGATTACAGATAAATATTTTATCTCAGCAAAGGCACATGCAATGCTCTCCAGAGAAGGTGTGGCACTGAATATGACATTTAGGCTACATGCACACGACCGTTGCCTGCCTCCGCGTCCGCTCCTCCTGCAAATTTTGCGTCCGTCAAAAAAAACGCATGACGGACCGTTTTTTTTGACGGATCCGATTTTTATGGCAGATCCATTGTAAAAATGCCTTCCTTGTCCGCAAACGTGAAAAAAATAGGACATGCACTATTTTTTTGACGGAATGAAAACACGGATCACGGATGCGGATCAAAAACGGTTGACCATCCGCATTTTTTGACGGACCCATTGAAATGAATGGGGAAGCATACTATCCGTGAAAAAAAACGGAACGGACGCGGAAACAAACAACGGTCGTGTGCATGGGGCCTTATTCAAAAACCCTGCTAGTTTTTAAGAATCTTAATTCCCTCTATTGCAGTTCGACCTTCAAATTACTTACTTCCTGAGCAATGCTTTCATGTCTCGGAACCAAGAACTATGCACCTTCAGTTGTTCTGTGTGTCCTCTTTTTGCTACTGGTACGAATATTAGTATTAGAGCTCCTGTTATCATACCAAGCACCGGTGAGACCTGAAACATATTACATTTTTAGAACATGACACTGTCAACATGATGAGAACAAGAGGTTCAACCAAAAAGATAACGCACTGTATAAGTCACCACCACCAAATTTAAGAACATCCAAGGACTGAAATTATAAGACATCAGATAATAGAGTCCACAGGGAGGAGATTTGTCTAAGCTGGTGCAGAGGAAAAACTGGCTTAGTTGCCCATAGCAACCAATGAGATTGAGCCTTTCATTTTCTAAAGATTGGAGACTTGGGCAGAGAAGAGGCAGATGAGGTTTAACACTGACAAATGTAAAGTTATGCACATGGGAAGGAATAATGCAAGTCACCAGTACATACTAAATAGTAAAATACTGGGTAACACTGACATGGAAAAGGACCTAGGAATTTTGGTGAACCGCAAACTAAGCTGTAGAATCCAGTGTCAGGCAGCTGCTGCCAAGGCCAATAAGATAATGGGTTGCATCAAAAGGGGCATAGACGCCCGTGATGAGAACATAGTCCTACCACTTTACAAATCACTAGTCAGACCACACATGGATTACTGTGTACAGTTCTGGGCTCCTGTGAACAAGGCAGACATAGCAGAGCTGGAGAGGGTTCAGAGGAGGGCAACTAAAGTAATAACTAGAATGGGGCAATTACAGTAAAGGTTATCAAAATAAGGGTTATTCACTTTAGAAAAAACACGACTGAGGGGAGATCTAATAACTATGTATAAATATATCAGGGGTCAGTACAGAGATCTCTCCCATCATCTATGTATCCCCAGGACTGTGACTGTGACGAGGGGACATCCACTGTGTCTGGAGGAAAGAAGGTTTGTACACAAACATAGAAGCGGATTCTTTACGGTAAGAGCAGTGAGACTATGGAACTCTCTGCCTGAGGAGGTGGTGATGGTGAGTTCACTAAAGGAATTCAAGAGGGGCCTGGATGTATTTCTGGAGTGTAATAATATTACAGGCTACAGCTACTAGAGCGGGGTGGTTGATCCAGGGAGTTATTCTGATTGCCTGATTGGAGTCGGGAAGGAATTTTTTCCCCTAAAGTGAGGAAAATTGGCTTCTGCCTCACAAGGTTTTTTTTGCCTTCCTCTGGATCAACTTGCAGGATAACAGGCTGAACTGGATGGACAAATGTCTTTTTTCAGCCTTATAAACTATGTTACTATGTTATGTTACTATGTATAAAATATATGTTCAACAGTAACTGAGATCAGATTAAAAAAGTGTTTTCATAAAAAGAAGAGATGTGATATTAAATAAGAGACACTGACAAGGAATGCTAGCAGGCTGTCATCACATTATTAAAGGGGTTTTCCCATCACAGACAATGGGGGCATATCGCTAGGATATGCCTCCATTGTCTGATAGGTGCGGGTCCAACTGCTGGGACCCGCACCTACAATGAGAACGGAGCGGGAAAATGAACAGAGGGTGCACTGCGCATGCGCAGCCGCCCTCCATTCATTTCTATGGGGCCGCCGAAAATAGCTGAGCACTGGCTCGGCTATTTCCGTCTGCTCCATAGAAATGAGTGGGAGCATGGGCCGCAGTGCTTGGTGGGGGACGGACGCTGGGAAATCCGGGGTCCTCCAGCCACAGTGCTCCGCGCTTCGTTCTCGTTGTAGGTGCAGGTCCCAGCGGTGGGACCCGCACCTATCAGACAATGGGGGCATATCCTAGCGATATACCCCCATTGTCTGAGATGGGAATACCCCTTTAAGTATGTGTTCAGCAAACCTTGAGTACTCGCATCTGTTTAATCCTAATGAGCCTCATTGATGATACCTAACAACATGTTCCTCTGAGCACCTAGGCTTTAGGTTTGTAGCCTCAAGGATACGTACACTAATTTGTGACCTTCTATTAGACAGGCAGAGGGAAGGACTACAAACTTGGTGTTCTCAGGTTATGGTTCACCTATCCACAGTTTATAACCCTTTAGAAAGTTCTCTAACTTAAAGAAGTTTGAATTCGTAGTTCCATACTGACTATTCTAGAGCAACATATGTATAACCATCATTTTTGCTTCTTTTTGTACACTATTGTTTAATTCAATAGGAAATATACAAACACCACACCTTTTCCTCAAAAATACACTGTATAACTTCTGGGAAAAGTCACCGATCAATAAAACAATAAGAACCTGAAAACAAATGTTCCCTATTTTTGACCGTTCCGTAAGGACAGAAATATAACTTTACTATAACTAGAACTCCCTAGTCGCTCACTGGATCTGTTCTAGAGAAAGAGAGTCAAAGGTGAAAAAGCAATGCTTCCCGTTTTAAGCCTTAAAAGATTTATGATCAGACAAGCAATGCTTGCACATAGATGAAGAAAAAGGAAATGTAAAGTATATGGGGTCAGCGCTAAAGCTCTGGAAACCAGCTTTATTGTTTATTTTCCCCTGAAAACAGGAAAGAGTCTTTGTTATAATCTTAGACAGCCAAAAGTGGTGTAGAGTGGGGAAGGAGGAGTGCTGAGTGGCTGCTACTGATTAGGATCAGGATAATTCATTAATATGTGATCCTTGGAATAGTGTTCTTGTTAAGCACAGTCTGTATTCCACAGCTGAAGCACAGGCTGAAGGACTTGGTCTTACATTAAAGAGCCTCTGACAATGTGATCAACCCTAATAAACCAAGCATATCGCCTGGTAGGTTGATCAAGCTGATTAAAACCTTATTTATCTTTGTAGGTTGCATCGTTTTCGAGATATGAATTGTTTTATCTTTATGCAAATCAGCCAGTTGGAGCACCAAGAGCTGGGCTGTAGCTCTTCAAGCACCACTATAGCTACACCCCTAGTGCTCATACACACCCCCTTTGATTGACAGGGATAATAGACAGTGGAGTCTCTGCAGAGGGGAGCGAGTGCTATGCGGGGAGGACAGAATACTTACCTTTCCATCCTGCTTTTCCGCTGGGTGTGAAGCTGCCGGCGACTTTAGTCCACCTGGAAGTGGAGATGCCGGCGGCTTTACACACAGAAGTGCAGCTGTCAGCAGGATAGAAAGGTAAGTATTCTCTCCTGCCCACACAACAGTCGCTACCCTCTGCAAAGGCTCCACTGCTGTCAATGCATACATAGAAGTCACTGCACGTTTCTAGGGGAATGCCTAATTTAGCTAAAATCCACCAATGACTCCATATATCATATTAACATTGGACCACCAATGACTAGTACTGCAGCGCAGACACTATTAAAGAGGGCTATTAGGGGAGAGGGGCATGTACTAGGCACATAGCAGTAGTGGTGCTCCAAGTGCTACACCGGCCCCTTGGTGTTCCAATTGCCTGATCTGCATAAAGATAAAAATACTTATATCTCGGGAATGCTGCAACTTACAAAGATAAATAAGGTATCATTTTAATCAGCATGATCAACCCTACCACACAATAGGCCTGTTTTAATAGGGTTGATCAGGCTGACAGGGGCTCTTTAAATTATCACAACTCTTCTCTATACAAGTATTTCTGGAAATTTTGTTTTAAATAGGCAACTGCACTAGAACAACAAGATGAATATATTTGGCTTTGTGCACACTAACATCATGACTTCTGTACATATATGACATCTATGACAGACCGTTTTCAAATGGACCCTGTAGACTTATAATGTGGTTCATCAGATTTCCATAGGGGTTTAAGTATTTCTGATAACAAGAATACCACTGCAGGCTATGCTACAATGAAAACCCTGACAGTGTGAACACAGCCTTAAAGGGGTTGTCTCATCACAGACAATGGGGGCATATAGAGAACAGAGCACCAAAAATATTGGAGGGAGCACTGCGCATGCGCAGCCGCCCTACATTCATTTTCTATGGGGCTACCGAAAATTTCCGTCGGGCCCATAGAAGTGAATGGGAGCGGTGGCCGGTCATGCGCGGTGTGCTCCCATTCACTTCTACGTGGACCGAAGTGCTCAAGCCACCACCTTGCAGGGCTCAGTTCCCACTGGGACCCGCACCTATCAGACAATGGGGACATATCCTAGTGATATGCCCCCTTTGTTTGTGATGAGACAACCCCTTTAAGGACGCCATACACATTGGATAGAAGTTGGCTGTCTGTTGAACGACTGTTTTACGAACAACTGCTACATGACCAGTTTCCCCATACACAATTTAGACCTTATTCCGTGCTACAGTTGTTCGACTAGTTCATACACGCACGCTTATAGTGAGAAAGTAACGAAGGATGGTCTTGACTCCAACTTTTGTGTGGATGAGTACAGTGTAGTTATGCTGTCGGTCAGACATAGCAGTGACTTACATGGATTCTTTAGTATTGTCATTTACAATCTTTACATCTGAAGTGGACTCTCAGAGCTATAAATGCAATGAATTGCCCATTGTATGATATTTCATCAATCATCCTGCATAGCCCCTCCAAACAGAAAAACATATTCTGTTTGGTCTAAACCCACAAAGGCAAAATAAGATTTTTTTTATAATGAATTTTGAAATTGCTTACAAATTTATATCATTTCTGTCTAGGGAATGTCTCTGCCCTTACCATGTGGTATGTACATCTGTTCTACTATTCAGGAAAAGCCTCCATAGAAATTACTGTGTGCACAGTATTTGCTATCAGGGATATGAAAACCTTGGAAACCATAAAAAAAAAAAAGGGAAATAAATTCTCACTAATATTTTGCTCTACATATAAGACTTATATATAAGGCATATAAGCCTTAGATATAGAGACATAAGACTTTTCCGGTTTTTCTGTATTTGCAGTAAGAGGTGTAATTGTACAGAACTTCCATAACAATGAACTAGAGTTTGGGAGGTATCTAGAAGTAGTTTTGTAGACATACTTCAAACTACGATAACCGATAGTAGAGGAAAATATAAAGGAATACACAGAAATAGGCTGAACTAAAGGTGCCCATACACCTTCAATGGCCATCGTCTAACAGCAATACCTTCCATCAACGCATACACATGCAGCTTGGTTCAGTGAAGGCTGCATGTGCTGTCAAAAAGCAGATGAGTGTAAAGCTACCAAACACCTCTGGCCGCGGCTTATTTTCTAAAAGAAAGAAGGAACCTGTATGAAGTATCAACATGCCCAAAATGTCTTCAGGGGATAGTTGGGAAGTCCCCATGCACATGAGACTGCTGGTCCCATTGACTTTGCATTAATTTATATGGAGGCCTTAGTGGGGTTAGCCCATCTGGGACATTGATGTCAGTGAAAGAGAGCATACGGTACAGACGCAACATACTCTCCATTCATTGCTCACTCAGCTATTTATGGAAGTCCCATAGCCATGATTGGCGAGTGCATCGCACAAAGCGGCCACCTGTCCAATCACCACTATGGGACCGCAAGAAATAGCTGAACCATCGCTCTGCTATTTTCAGAACTCCTATAGCAGTGAACAGAGGGTGGCCGCGCATGCACAGCTGCTCTCTGTTCACTTTGGGGGTCCCGTTCAGGAGATAAGAGCAGGTCCCAGACATGGGACTCACACTTGACACTGATGGCATATCTTAGTGATATGCCATCAATGTCCCAGATGGGCCAACCCCTTTGAGTTCTAAGATGTACCACTCCTTCCTTTTATCTATTATGGTCCTCTCACACTAAAGCTAGGGCAGTTATGTCTTGTAGTCTACCATTGTTATAGCTGGTATATGTATGCTGACTTATCCTTTTATCATGAATACATTTCATTAGAAGAAACTAAAATTAATACTGTACCCGCAATGCCCAGCGCCAGTCCCCTGCTACCTGCTTGACACTTGAGCCGGTGATATATCCTAGGCCACTGTGGATAAGAAAAAAGAGGTTAAATAGAAAAATGACAACATTTCTATACAATGTTTAGGTGATGCAAACAAACCATACTGTTATACCATCAAGAAATCTGCTCCCCAAACACTGACAGATACAGATTGATTAGCAAATAACTATATGGAGTATTTTTGACCCATATTCAAAAAAGTCTTTGATGTATTGGTTAATAGTAATGTCCATTCTTCCAAGTGCAAACAATTTACACGCTAACATTATGCTTCTACAGTTTAATGGGATGGAGAATAAGGGGTTGAAACGCGTATGGCTGATCCTTAGTTGTTAACAGTGGTAAATTACTAATGTACTACTTTATGTGTGAGGAAATGATCTCAGTGTGCCACTTTTCTATAGGAAACAGCCAACAGGAACCTAGCTGCCACCCAGTCTGGTTCCTTCTAGTGCAAAAGTAAGCTATTGGAGGGGTACGTCAAGTTATGTTCTAGTGATATTCCAGTAAACATTAATATATATTAATACACTGTTTTTTGCTTTCCTATAGTATGTAATCATGGCCACAACTGAAGGATTGCAGGGTGGTGATAACCATGGAAACGAGTAGTGTATAATGTGATGGAAAATGAATCCAGCCAGCACAGGAAGCAATATGGATAATAACAATACAGTAGTAAGTATAGGTGCCATTTGCTCAAGTGACACAACCCCTTTAAGTTGGACATAAATGGCCACAGCAGTTCACTTCACAGCA
Source organism: Bufotes viridis (assembly GCA_033119425.1). Lineage (NCBI taxonomy): Eukaryota > Metazoa > Chordata > Amphibia > Anura > Bufonidae > Bufotes > Bufotes viridis. The sequence continues at coordinate 297,202,934 of CM065591.1, forward strand.
ATTCAGGGCATGCTTCTATATGCCAAAGTAGTTAATCAGCTAAACTAAATAGAAGGCAACCTAGGAGGGAATAAGGGTGTTCTGGGCCCCTGGACAATAAAGGTAATGGGCCCTTTTCAACCACCAACCACCATAGTTATCATACACGTAATTTGTGTTCAAATAAAGATTTTAAGCAGCATGTATTCCATATATCTCCTCAAAGTTTACAGGAGTCGTCTTAAAAAAAAAAAGTTTTCAGATTAAAGAATAAAGGTTCAGAATGGTGTAAAATAATAAAATATGTCAACCTTATAAATTTTCCGGTACATCTATTCCAGTGCCTCCAATTCTCCCACTGGTCTCCACTTCCTGGTCCCTCTTGACACACAGGAAATGACTGCTCAGCAAATGATTGCCTGCAGCGATGACCTGCATCAGCCAGTGGTCATTTCCTGCAAGTCCAGAGGGGCTAGAAAATACAGCCCAGCGGGGGACTGGGGGCATTGGAATGGGCACACTTGCAGATTGGTAAGGAAAGTAGAATTTAGTTTTTGATTATTTTTACACCATATGGAGCCTTTTAAAAATGTTTTAATGCATAAGACGAATGCTGGTGACTTTCAAATTAGCTAATGTCCAGGAGTGAGACCCACAGTGATCTCCTGATTTTGAAAGGGAGCTTCTAGGCATTTTCCATGTAGCAGTCCCAGAGAATCACTCTGGAACTCTGTAAGTGGGGACCCCAAACTAGGATGTCCGTATGCCCTAGTAGGACATATGGACAGGTGTTGTCTTCAATAGAAAACCCATTCAGTGCATCTGACACGATGATTCTGTGGGTCCCTTCTGGCTGCAATACCTTAAGCACTGCTTCCTGATATGTCAGTGAGCTGTGACCCACGCATATGACATGTTAAGTATGGTCTCATTGAATTCAATGGACCTTCTGACATGCAGACATGACTAAAGCAAAGCTGGAGAGATGCACCCCCATGTAGAGCTCCATAGACCCTGGAGAGGGGTAGAAGCGTGAGCTTGCAGACTTCTCCCGAGTCCGAGTTACCAGACCATAACTGAAAATGATGATTTACCGTACTCTAAAACCTTCATGTTTGTATTATATTTGCACAATAAATTTTCTCACTGCATGAAAAAATTATTTTAAAAAAACACAGCAAATTTATGAAATTTAGAGAAAAACTGTCTCCTACTGGTTTTTCTTTCAATCTCATACTCATTTGACATACTTTGTTTGAAAAATGAGAAGAATGGGTTAATGTGTAAAGACAAAACCACAAGGCACTGACACATGTACACTGCATGCTCCGTATGGAAAGTGGTTTCGCCCTGAGTGCCATGACTATAAATAGTCCCAGCAGTCGGTCGGGCTCACTAAGGATAGTCTCTTGTGAACGCTCTTCATATGCAGTACAGTATATTCCATCATGTAACAGCGATTACCTTCCTAGGGGGATAGCAAAGTAGAAGACTGACAGCATAAGCGTGCGGGTGTTCTTGGTAAACAGATCTCCGATGATGGTGGGAGCAATGGTTGAATAGCTAGCCTCTCCAATGCCTACAAGCCCCCTGGAGAGCACAAGCAGCCAGAAATACTGAAAAAGAAGACATTTGAACACAAATTATTATTATTATAAACAATAAGCATTATGACGAAGCACACGTTCAGTTTGCCTTGGAAGAGTTAATGCATAAGCAATTTTCTTTGGTTGCCACAGTAACTGGTAAGAGGACATGTAATGGGAATATGTATAAAAAGATGAAAAGAAGATGAAGCAGGGTGTATCCCGCCTGGCAGGGGTCCTCAGCCAGACAATCCCGATAAACATGGTGAAATCATTACACGGCTTTGTTTTGTCTCTGCTTCTTGCAGGGATCAGCATAGTGCACGCGGCAAACAAAGAGGCATGATTACAGCATTATCATGTATCAGGCCTACGTAAAATCATACTAATAACCACGGAAAATGGAACAATTACAGAATAATACTTATATAATTTAACTTAAGTACTCATTATGGAAGATTTGCAAATATTCATAGTTTTCAAAAAGTACACGAGAGGTACCAAAGTCAGGGTTAACTGGTACAACCAGCTGGATACATGAATGTCCTTCCTGTGTAGCCACAGTATATGGTTTAGGATGTAAAAAATAAGAGATGGCAAATAGATCTTCAAATGTTATAATTTCAATCCAGATTGATATAAAATGGCTACAGAAATGGCAATAGTTGATTAGCAGTAGGGCCTATTACACTGCCTGATGTTCAGCAGTACGAGCGCTGACGGATGATAACACATCCATCGGCGCTCGTTTGCACAGGCCTGATTACACATTACTCCCTCATTCAGTTCTATTGATAATCAGAAGCATGTCCATGATTACAAAGGGAGATGTGCTGCGATAATTGGTCATCTTTCATCTCGCCAACAAACAAGCGCTCTTTACTTGATTATATGGGCCAATTATTTGGAAAGGGCGTTCCTATGAGTGTGCCCAATAATTGGTCTGAAAATCGTGTGGTCTAATAGGGTCCTAAGGACTCATGCACAAGGCTGTATCTGTTTCATTTTGTATGGACTGGCGATACAGCTTGCACAGTGGTGCATGTGCCCTCTGCTGTACTTACATATGCCTCCCATTTTCACATCTAAGCATGCAAAGGTAAATTTTACGGTAAAATTCCAACGGTAAAAAAATATTGCATGCTCGAGTCTAAATTAGGCGTATTTCTTGTGCAGATTGTGGCGCAAAAGGGGGTGTAGGCGGGATGGCTGGCCCAGCTCATTTACCATTTTCTACGCCTATTTTAGAAAATGGTCTAAATGTAAGTAGAAGTGGCTGAGGATTCGCCGAAGTTATGAAGAGGCCGGCGCCTCTTAATAACTCTGGTCCACCTCCAGGTATAGGGGTTATTAAAACGCTAGTCTTAATAAATGACCTCCTGTATGTACATATGTATTATTATTATTTCATTGGGAAATGCTATTAATACCATGGCGCTGTACATCTAAGAGGGGGTATACATACACCACAAGTACAATGAGCATGAACCCAGTAACAGCCTGGTACAGGGTGGGAGAGGACCCTGTCCGCGAGAGCTTACAGTCTATAAGGGAATTCTTTTGTGATTACATAAGAGCTGCTAACTCCTAAAGGAGTATAATGAAGAGCTTTCTAATATATTTTCTGTATCAATTCCATATGGTTTTTAGGATTTCTGCTTGCTATCACTCAATAGAAACTTTTATTGCTTACTCCCAGCAGGAAGAAAATGTGACCTGACACCGAAAGTATACTGGAGAATTGCATAACTGTCCATTATATAAAGAATAATAACCATTATTTCCTGAAATGATAATATCCCGATAGTCAAGCAGCCATGTGACTGTCCAAGCAGATGACTGGTAATAAAGGAGGAGCATACAGCTCTAGAAGGCTTGTCGGCCTTTGTGGTGGAGACCCAGGTCATTACACATTGATAAAACACTTCAGCATTTCTTTGTTGTAGGCCTGTGTCCTTCAGGCGATGCACTTTGAGTATATTATTTACGCAGTCTGCATGAGAATAGGTAACTCCTTGGTGGAACTGCATGCCAATATTTGTCTTTATGCCTAAAGAGTAATCTAAAGGTGTCTGTGAATGCAAGATTAGGACGCTTCATGAACCAGAGGAAAGAGAAATAGAATGAATGCCTTTACATCAGGATTAAGTAGCCTGCGGTTCTACCATTGTACAATCCTGCCAATGAGAGTTGTCAGAGACTATCATACAATGTGTCAGCGGCAGCTCCATGTCTAAAGCAATGACATTAAAGGGGTTATCTAGACTAAAAAATGTACCATGTACGCCCGGGCACCTTCACACTGGATATACTTACCTGGCTCCCTGCGCCGCTCCTGGTCCCCGTACTCAGATTAAAACATCCGGTGTCAGGGGGGAGCAGCCAATGGCAGGGAATGGCATCGTCACCTGCGATGCTAGGGAGGCTCGTCCCCGTCACCGTCTGCCATTAGCTGCTTCCCCCCCGACATCGGATGTGGGGAGAAGCAGCAGCGACGGTGCGAGGACCAGAAGCAGTGCAGGGAGCGGGGAGCCAGGTAAGTATATCCAGTGCGAGGGGACCGGGCGTATGCGGTACATTTCTTAGTCTTGGATAACCCCTTTAAGGAGCTGAATTATATTAAAGGGGTTGACTGGTGAAAGGGGGTGAGCTGCAGTAATCTGGCATAGCCACTCAGGGGAGGATTTAGCCAAATTACTAAATCGATCAAAGATGGGCTTATTACTTACACTTAAGGTCCCTTTACACTGCCAGAACATCAGCGTTCACTTTTTAGCAATAATCTGCCTGTGTAAAGGTGCCTCCGATTACTCGATGAATGAGCAAAACATTTGCTCATCAGGTAATTATTGTTTGCTTTAAGCAGATCGCGCTGTCTAAATAGTACTCTGCCGGCAAACAATGATTCTGTATGGGGACCAGAGATGGTATTAGCGATCTCTAGGGATGAGCGAATCGACTTCGGATGAAACATACAAAGTCAATTCGCATAATACTTCGTTTGAATAGTGTACTGAGCGAGCAAGACTTTGCATGATAACTTCATAAATCAATTTCATCTGTAAAAAAACATTTCCCAAACTCGGGTTCGGTTCCAAGGTACCAAGTCTCGCTCCGTACAGTATTCAAACAAAGTATTTTGCGAATCGATTTCGGATGTTTCATCCGAAGTCGATTCGCTCATCCCTAGCGATCACTCCTCCACATACTGTGGAGGAGATTGCTGCGTGTAAATGCAGTCGTTTTTTTCACTGACAAGTAGGCAAGTTGACAATCCTAACTCAATTGAGCAGTGTAAAGGGACCTTTAAAGAAACTAATATCGTGCCACAAAATACCCCAAAATTCACAAAAAAAGCCTTACTAAGCCAAAAATAAATAAAAATAAATAAATAGTACATCGCAAAAATATATTAAAACAATTATATTATAAAATAATCCCTACAGAATGGGACAGACAAAATACCATTATATCACCATATACTTGAATAAATCTAATGATTGCAGTATTAAATGACCTGTAGGAAAGATCCCAACACTCAATCATTATACCAAACATATATACAGCATACATAAGGATGGCACATAAAAGATAAAACAGTATATGCCATGAGTATTTAGCTTGTTTACAGGCTGAGAGATTTAAACCTGTATTAGACAGGCAGATAGTCTGCCAGATGATACTGTCGCCGATAACCCGATCGAACGGGTTTAAAAATCATCGTTTGCCAGAGGTAGATCGTGGTGTGTAAATGTAACGCCCCAGAGGTGCATTACCACCTTTGCTCCTCGCTACTATCTCCTATGGTTAACCAAGTGTCATCCTATGTATTAATTTCCAGGTCCTGCACAATGTGCATTTATAATCTTGTTATGTAACTGTTAATTAAATGTAATATGCCTGGTTCACCAGCAGGTGGCAACATAAATGGCAGAGCTACAGTTACATAGAATGGAGCTTTCCTTTGCATTCTACACCCCCCTCTATAGTGTGGTGGGCGTGTCCCACTGGCTGCAGGGAGGGTGGAGTTCTAGTTAGTTAGTTTTAGCTTACCCCCTTCTAAGGGAAAGTCTAGCTTACCTCTTGCTAGGGGAAGGCAGCATGAGCAGGTACCTGTTGTACGAGCCCTGTCTAGACCAGCTGGAGCACCTTTAGCTCTGCTGGATATGGAGGCCAAAAGCCAGGAGGAGAAAGTTTTCCCTGGACAAAGCTAGAGTCAGACTACAGAGAGTAGTTGCAGCAGACAGCTAAAGCAAAGTTATTCAGCTACCCTGTAAGCACAACAGAGCCAGAGAGCAACAGACGTAGCAGAGAGGAATTTGCCTGCCACAGTTAATGCTAACGCCTGCTGGAACCAAGATAAAGAGATTGTTTGGAGAAATGCTTATTCAAGTAAAGCTGTTATTGAACTTCAATACAAGGTCTGGACTCAATTTATTTCACCATCTACTTCATCAACTACCCCCTTTTCATTGCTTCAGAGCCAACGCCTGGGGTCCAGCGTATCCAGGTAGGAGCATCATGACACATGCACAACAACACCTTAAGGGACATTATAGGCTACCCTAAACCACTCTGGCATTCCTATACCTGGGTAACATCCACAGTACCACTAAAAGGGGCCCTGTGCCCTTGTTTCTTCATTGCAACTGGCGTCACGAAACAAGTACTCTTTTTACTCTTAAAGGGCCCTGAGGGGGAGGCACCCATTGCATAAGCACCATCTGCTGCCAGCAAATAGTCTAACTTGTTTATTGGTCAACAGGTTGTACTCTCTGCGCAATGCGCATGAGTGAGAGATTGTACAAGTGTGGTAAAACTACAAGAATACAAATAGCTTGTACAGGTATAAAGCATAGCATAGCATGCACTATAAGATTTGCATTGACAGTGAAAGCACATGGTAAAATGGCTGCCTATACATAGGATTACATGTCTAGCTAACAGTAGTGGAGAGGCAGGCGATGTTCCGCTGGGGGAAACACAATGGGCGCACTATAGGGTAATAACGTCACACAGAATTATTGGAAGAAAACTCCAATGAGGAGGCTCACCTTGGGGTGTTGTGCAAAGGAGCAGACACAACACTACTGGGGGCTCAGAACGGTGGCGGTATGAAAGCCCCAAACGTAGGCGGTTATGCAGCCAGGGATGGTAGTCCCCCGGAGAGCAGAAGGATCCTTGAAGAATGAGAGAAATCCCACCGCGCAACAGATCAGTTCCCTGTTAGTGGATATCTTCTATATAACATGGCATCCTATGTGGTGGAGAATAAAATAAAGTCGCCGCTCCTGTCTGGTCGCTTTGCCCGCCAACAGTAGCTAACAGTAGTAACAACTCCCTGAGTAACAATTCCAACCAACTGAACAGCTCTGCATAGCATGGTGTCCCTGACACAAAGGTATATCTCTCACCAGATATGCATTTACAAGGAAGGTGGAGTTTGAGAAGGAGACATGCATAGAACAGCTCTGAACTGTGTTCTGGAGACTTCTCTTTCCCAGAATGATTTGCACTCCAACAATGCAGTGCACCACCCACAATGCAGTAGTCTTTGTAACAGTCAAAACAAAGTGTATTACAACTTAACACCGCTAGATGGTGCTATAACCACACTAAACACTTCAGAAATGCCAAGACTCTGGCAGACTTGATCTGTAATCATTCTCTAACCCTGCTGGGGAGAACAGATGGCATTAGCGATCGTTCCTCCTCATACTGTGGAGGAGATCCTTGCATGTAATGACAACTGTCTTATCCGCTGACGAAAAGGCGATTGCTGGGATGGAACACTTCCTTCCTGCCAACTGCTGGAGAGTCTGCAGGATAACATAATATTTAATGCTCATATATGTGGGCAAACAATCACCACTCTGATTGTTCCCATACAGATTCATTATTTGTCGCCAGTTTACATGGAGATGTGCTGCCAATAAATGATGATTGAATGTGCTGCATAAAAAAAGATGGATCACTAGCACTTTTATATAGGTCAATTATCGGGAACAAGCATTCGCAGGAATGGTCCAATCCTCATCCTGTGTAAAAAGGCCCTTATAATATAAAAAGTCAGCAATGCTTACTCAGTCTTAGTAAAAATGAGTAAAAATAAGTTCTCCATCCATTAAAAAAGACTCTATGGAGTACGGTAGATTGTCAGGTTGTATAGGCTGGAGGGTAAGGGTGTATATATTGGGTGCAGTACCAGTTTACAGAGGAAGACCCAGGCCTGAGCATAAGTTAGCATTCCAAACCCACAGCAGTTTGTTGCACAACCACTATAAAGCTCAATTTTTTGGCTTTACATGTACCCTAAGGGTACTTTCAAACTTGCGGCATGGCTATCCGGCAGGCTGTACTGGCGGGTAACTAATGGGGGCGGGGACGGAGCTACGGCACACCACCGCAGTGCACGGCCGGAGATCGCCGGACTAAAAGTACTGCATGTCCAACTTTTTAGTCCAGCGATCACTGCCGTGCACTGTCATGCTGCGCAGTAGCTCCGCCACTGGCCCCCATTATAGTCAATGGGGACGGAGTGGCAGCAAAGCAGAACACGGTTACTTGCGGCATGGCGGATCCGGCAGGCTGTTCACCCGCCGGAACAGCCTGCCGGATAGCCATGCCGCAAGTGTGAAAGTACCCTAAGGGCTCATGCACATGCCTCCTATTTTATATATAGGCATATTGGGTGGGGTCATTTATTATCAGATATACGCTCATTTTTGGCATATATCTGTTGCAGATTTGGTCGAAAAGGGGGCTTGTGGCCTAATCTGCAACAGATATACGCCAAAAATTCCCCGCTCATGCCAGGTCTAAAAAAGGGGGTGTGGCATGGGCAGGGAAAGGGACAAGCTTGCAGGCCCATCCTATTTATTATTTTCTATGCCTGTTTTAAGTGTAGAAAATTATCTAAATCTACACCAGCAAGGGAGCTTGCGTAGATTTAGACAGGTGGCGGATGCTCCTAAGTTATGTAGAGGCTGGCGCCGCAACATAACTTCGGAGCTTCCTCCGCCAGCACAAGGGGTTTTAAGACCTGCGTCTTAATAAATGACCCCAATGATTTTTTTCTCTTGGATTCCATATGAGGTATTGTTCTCTACAACTGCCGGGGCCTCTGCACTTTGATTGACAGGGTCAGGCAGTGTAAATGGTGTAATGTTGTACATTACTAATAGAAATGGACTGAAATTCTCAACAAGCACATATGGTCGTGTACTTTTGACTATGTAGTAGGTTTTTAATAACAGATCACACTCTAAAGTATATAGATCTATGCACCAAATTACAATGTGCCCATAGGAGTTTTAGAATTCCAATTGATTGCACAGGTTGATAAAATCACTAGACGCACAGACTGGGCCAGGAATACTTGGTTCTCTAATTATACCCACTATGATTATAATGTACCAAGCAAAACAATAATATAAAGTACACAGAGGAACTGGGCTAATGAAATAGCAGAGCTCCATTGTCACCGGCAATAAGCAAGTTTGTTTTCATTTTGGAGGCAGAGCATTTATGTGATCCTCACACAGTATATTCTGTAAATTAACACAGTGAGAAAATGTGCTTATTTCAGATAATGTAATTCACAAAAAAAACCTCAGCTCATTGAGGATATTAAATTGGGACATTTAGACAAATAAAACCCGAGAACATTCACAGTGAATGAGAAATGAGATGATGAGATGCCGTCCATGCGTTCCGAGCTGGCTCTGGTTGTGATGAGTTTAATGGAGGAGTGTTAAAAGATTTACATTCAAAATAAACTGTGCACACTGCTGGCTAGAATTAGATTTATGGAGAAAGAGGTCTAGATGTAGTATGACGGAGTAGCATTGAGTGAGAGGTGTGCTTTTGAGCCCATGATATCCTCTATCTAGAACAATGTATGATGACCTGTACGAAGACCTGAAGCTTAATCACTTATGATGACGGTGGTTTAGATGCTACTGTGATAACATCACTCATTTAATGTCTATATCCTGATTTCATCCACCATCCATATGCTCATTTCCTGCATATTAAGGTAACAGAGGAGGGTAACCATTTCTCTTTGCTCTAGAAAACCAATGGGGTGAAATTGATATGAATGGATACAGGGTGCTTTCCCTGGTCACAACATCTGATAGCAGTCGATTCTTCCTCTACTATCAGAAAACCTGCAATCTAAAATGAGGTTGTCCAAACTTATCGACGGATTGGGCAAGTTGAAATTCAACATGTCTAATCCATTTTTTCCCAACATCTGAAGAAAGAACATTGGCTGTGCCTTTAATACACATTACCTGGTTGTCCAGTCCCACTGATACCAGCGACTCAGACAAACCTAACAGACAGACAAAAAACCAGCTCCACAGTTTATCACAAGCGATTTGTAGAATCCGATGCACTGATGCCTTTTAGCCTAAACGAACACAGCGACCTCAAGCAAGAAAGGTAAGTTCAATCTATATTTCCAGCTATACTGCGTATCGTATTTCCACCTATACCGCTATACCGTTTCTGTCAGAAACATGTAGGAGAGTGATGGTGTAGGTGTTCTCTGGATTTTAATAGTTGCAAATAAAGAATAAAGAACTTTTATTCTGGGTGCTGGGTTACTTTCCTTGCTTGAGTTTGCCCACCCATAGTCTAATATGTATGCCAACCATAAATCATGAATTTAGGACCGTCTTATCCTCCTTGACTGAGCTGTATCATTATACTATAAATTACTCCCTATAGCAAATACATGTTTCAGTTTTCAAACAGCATGGATCCAGCAGCAAAATTTTTTATAAATTAGCTAATAAAGCTTTTGCAACATTGACCTACAATCTTCTCCATAGTCTTTATTTCAGCCATTCTCTTTTTGAATATTTTGGAAGAGATTACTGGGTTTTGGTTTACACTCCTTTCTAAATAGTTATATGTTGAAAAGGGCTGTCTGCTTTATTTATATTGATACCCTATCCTCATGATAGGTCATCAATATTGGACCCCGTTGATCCGCTGTTTGAAGAGAAGGCCATGTTTCTATGAGCACTACCTTCTCTTCACGTTTTTACCTTCTCACCATCGCAACTGCAATGGTGAGCAGGTGTAATGACATCTCAGCCATCCCATTCACTACAATGGGATGGCTCCCTTTCCATTGCGGTTGTGAAGGCGAGCAGGTAAACAATGAAGTGAAGGAAACGCTCATATGAGAGCTGCCTTCCCTTCAAACAGCTGATCCGAGGGGGTGCAGGGAGTTGGACCTCTGCTGATCTGACATTGATGACCTATCCTGAAGATAGGTCATCAATATAAAATAAAGCGGACAAAACTTTGTTAACCCTGTGGATATATTTAACTGAAAAATATGTATTCTTTAAGTAGGCACCTACTGGAACATTCACCATAATGTTGGCACCGGTTGTTTGCCGTCTCATTATCTGATTAGCACTCATTTAAGAGCATGTGGTACCCATGAACAAAGGTCATGTATTGACATGTTTTAATGGTCCTTTTCTCCTTTGTTGGAGACTTCTTTGCTTCTATTTCTTGTAGGGAGAAGACAAATTTCAGTTTAAGCAGGAAGGGTACCAAACTGGAGACAAATTAAATTCTGTAGAACATTAACAGGATACTTTACAGCAAGGTCGTACAATGTGGCCAAACAGAACAAGTGTTTGTCTACTATTTATTACATTGTCTGGAAAGAAGTGTTCCTTCCCGAGAATTGCCTGCTAGCATGGGCGTAGCTATAGGGGGTGCAGAGGTAGCAGTCGCTACCGGGCCCAGGAGCCTGAGGGGGCCCAAAGACCCTTGTGCCGCATAAGAAAATACACAAAGCACTGAGGGAAGGGGGGCCCAAGCTGACCTCTTGCACCAGGGCCCATGAGGCGTTAGCTACGCCCCTGCCTGCTAGTTATCGGAGATGAAGCCTCCACAGTATGAGGACAAGCAATGGCTACTGTTGTTGCTCATCCTAATACAGCTGGATTGTTTCTGGCCAGCAGAGTGCTGTTTGCACTGCAAGATCTGCTGCACAGAAACAATGATTGAGGTGTCAGCAGAAAAGCTCATTTCACCCGGCCACCGTTCATCAGGTGATGTGCAGCAGATTATGAGAAACTTGCATCAAGGCATTACTATTCTATATGGTTTTCATTACACAGACAGGCCATATTGTCGTTACAAACTTATGAAATGATATAACCAATGAAAGGGATAATCCAAAGCAGCTAGTAATAACAAGCTGGGTGGTCATCTGTTGAACACGCTGGGCTAAGAATCACCATAAAAGTAGGAATGCTTGTTTCTTCAACCGGTATCACTTCCAATCCCCTCATACACATGCTTGCTCATGTGTTCTCAGTAGGAAGAGGAGGAGGAAATTGCCGCCAAACTCCTCTGGCAGCAGCTTAACTTCCTGAGAGAAAACGATCAGTCGTGAAGGCTCCTATACATGTTAGATAGCCACCTGGTCCAGTCAGTTTCCGTTCTACATTAGAACCTGTGCCTTCCAGTGGGTAGGTTCCACCCTTACTAAGCTGAATAAATTACTGTGTTTGTAAGATCATTTTAAGCCCTCTACAATTAATAAATCACAGAAAAAACTATATATAGACCATCCTGCACGATATGGTATTAAATGTGCGGATGTATATGGCTGCATTTACAAAATAACAGAAAATAATGCACTATAAAATTAGATGCAAGCATAGCATATGGACTAGGCCCTCACTCTTGATAAAAACAGACACTTGGTCAAAACATTTTGATCAAAATACATCTAAGCCCACCAACCGGTGACAAGGTGGTCTCAGTTCAGGTAGGTTCCTATGCTAATCTATTCATGCTGTGGCCATTTTTCAGGAGCACAGTCCCCGCACATATGGTGTGCTGCCCCTTGTAACCTCCATGTGCATCAGCAACCGTTGTGAGGAGGGACACACACACCTATATGTACCACCTTAATCAAGGTCACCTATTAGATAGGTGGGGAAAAGTGCACTTGAATATCACTCCCAGTGTAGGAGCTCCTGAAAAATGTTCCACAGCATGAATAGGTTAGCATAGGAACTTGCCTGAACTGAGACCACCTTGTCGTCGGTAGGTGGGCTTAGATGTATTTTGATCAAAATGTATTGACCAAGTGTCTCAGTTTTTATCAAGAGTGAGGGCCTAGTCCATATGTTATGCTTGCATCTAATTTTATAGTGCATTATTTTCTGTTATTTTGCTTCTACAATTAATAACCTCTGTGCAACTCAGCTCAGAGGAAAACCACAGGCACAGGTGCGGTATAACCTTGGCACTGTAACCGGTGTAACTAGTGGCTGCTATGAGCTTTTGGATGTTAAAACAAAGGACTATAGATTTATTCATGCAGGAAACATCACAGGAGGGTGTGACAAACACGTGCACCAGGAATGCAAATATTAAAATGAAAAGGTTTAAGAATGGTGGGGACTCTCCGCGTTCTACTTAATCTCTGTACTAATGTAACAACTCACACATTTCTACCTCATGTAGCCTTGTCATTCTCTGGAGCTGTCATAATTACTACAAAAGAGAAACTGACAGGCTGAAACTAAGTCTGAGCCACTGCCGTGTAAAAGAGGATTCTGAGAAAACAAAGAAGAGCAATTACTCGGAATGAGTGCTAGCACACTACGGTGCACTCACCTGATCCTAGTCAATACTTTCAGTGTCACCCTTTCAGCTGAGCAAATACATTTTATTAGTGTCTAAGAATGTGCCTTAACTCGCTGGGCAAATATTTCAAAAATATGACTTTATAAGGGGGTATTATTAGAGAAGATTTGTAAAGTTGACTTGAATAGGAGTAACAGCTCACATTCACATTTACTGTGTTTACCACTCATACAAAGGTAACCTGAATCTCCTGGGCCCCAATGCATATTACGTGACAGGGTCCCATCTACCGAGTGCCATTTATAGTACTGGTATCTCCTTATGTGGCAGAGGGACCTTTGGGCTCCCTCAGGCACCAGCACCTGGATGCAACTGGTACCTCTGCACTCCCTATAGCTATGCCTATCCTAAAACTAACTGACCTTTATACATGTGATACTAGCTTTATCTAAAAATTACTTTTCCTTGTCTACGTTCATACCTGTTCAGCCAAAAGCTAATATTTATCCTGGAAAGCTACCAGATCCCCTTTGGATCTGGTGGTATCCAGCTATGCTGGATACGGTAACTCCGATAGTCTCTTCCTCTGCAAGAACAGACTCCTATATTACCTTTAGTGCAGATATTAACGTACGCTTATATTTACACTGGAGATTACTCAATGCTTGACACAAACTACTGTATCTATTGACAGGTACACAAGTGAAAAAGTCTAGGACACAATTTCTACACTTCGTACTGGTTTCACACCATGTTGATTGACATTCTGAAGGGTACCCATAGGCTTCAATGGACCAAAATATACCATTGACAGATACATGCAACAGTCTGCACAAAAAAGACGCATGCATTTTTTTAATATAGCCAAGTATATGATTCTCTTTTCTTGGGGAAAAAAATGGCCATACTTCAAAAACAAAAAAAAAAGTGTTAAAGGGTTTTTCAAGGAGTACTATGGTTCTATGTTTTTTTTTTTTATTTGCACCCATTTTTACCATGTACTTAAATCACTCTGGTTTACATCATGTATGTGGCACTTCCTGTTGCTGTATCCAACCAAACCCATGATGCACATCTCTTTTCTCTGCTCCTCCTAACCCCACCCAGCTAGTTACATGGACACTCCATAGACACTCCCCTATCCCTAACTCTGTATGGACATAACATCACAGGAAATAAGAAAGCACTGCATGGACATGGTCATGTGACCACAGCCTTCAATGGATGATAGACGCAATAAAGGTAAAAGAAATACATTCCAACATTACAACTACCTCCATAAATGATCATTTTATAGGATGTTGATGCAAACCAGAAAGCCCCCGTAAAGTCTGGTATCCTGATTATTCAAGCTACAGTTAGTGCATTACGCTGAAAACGGCAGCAATCAAATGGGGGATGTCTAAAACTCCTACACTGTTAAAACTTTAATTTGTTCACATTTTTAAGACCACAGCCTCCACATTAATTAGTGTAATTGGAGTATATGACCTTTCAGTACAGCTTGGAACCAAAGACAAAATCAGTACATTCCTTCACGACAGTATTGCGATAACGTAATATAAACCATATGTTAGCACGATGCATGGGGCGGGTTTAAAGAAGACTATGCTATAGTGACTATTTCGTTCCTGGCCAATGTGATACAAGAGGAGTAGTGTGCTTTTACCATTGCACAGTTCAGTCAAATCATACGCTACCTGTTTAGAGATGAAGGAACTTGAGAAGGTGATTGCCGACCAGAAGAATATCCCACAGCTCAGGATCACTTTTCTGTTGAAGCGGTCTCCTAAGTAACCAAATATAGGAGCTGCCACCATGAAGCTACAGATGAAAACTGCCAAAGAAAAGTTAAGCGTTAGTGATTGATAATTATTGCTCGTACTGAATACATAACCATAGTTACTGAAGGAGTCAACAAAAAACACCAACGCATGTAAAGGTTCAGGGTAGCTACAGTGACAAATGGTTGTTTTTGTTCTGGATAAAGTAAAAGAGTCCTAATCTTTAGAAATAACATCATATTGACATACAACCAAAAATTAACTCACATAAAATATCACATATTAAATACATAAAAAATGAGTCAGCTGAATCTCCTGTAAATTACTTGCTACCTCTCCACAATACAGTAAATTGATAGATGTCATGGCATACAGATGTAGCAAATATTAACTGGACCCTTAAAGGGGTTGTCCTATTTAGTTACAGATCTCCCCAAAGCCCCAAAATGCAAGAAAATAAAATAAAGATCTTATTCACCACTTAATCCCCTGTCGTTTTCCGCATTAGCTCCCGGGTGGTCAGCTTCCGGGTGTGTTGACACAACTGCAGCAGTGACACAGCCCTATAGCCCATGTCACTGCTGCAGCCAATCGGACTCGCCGCCACAAATTTTCATGTGGCAAATCTGTAGGGTTGCAAAGTTAATGGGATTTTAAGAAATCCCATTCACACTCTCTAATAAAATCTAACTGGTGGCTTCGCATTTGAGACCTGTATGTGGAGTTATGCTGTGGATCACTTTGGCTTTCACACATTGCAAAGGAGAGAGTGAAATCCACAGCCATTTCCATGGCAAGAATGCATGTAATTCATGTGGTTTTTGTCACATTTTTTGCAGCAGATCTTTTCTGCAGCATTTTACGTCCAGCATTTTACGTCCTGTCCCCGACAATACGTAGGTTTGCAGTTTTGTAACACTGTGGTGTTCCTGAAGATAAAGCAGCTGTTCACGGGAAATAAGGAAGATAACTGGAACTGTGCATGCCCAGCAAAAATGATGGCCCTGCAGCACATAATTTAGATTGTTACTGTCTAGACGAAATATACATCTTATTACAGAATAGGGAAAGCAGGTGGTTTCAGGACATGGAAAGTAAAGGTAAATCCTGGGCTACTCCTCCTTGGCAAATTCATGTTATTAGAGAGGAGTATATTTAGAATTCATAGAGCCCCGTAATAAAGCCTCGGATGGGACCTACAGCTTGCTGACTGTAAAACCAATTGTAATAAAAAAAAAACTGTCATTGTCAGCTCCCTCAGCCTCTGCATCTTTTACGAGCTACTATGGATGTGGTAATAGAATTTCACATTTCATCAGGTTCTTTAGGTTCTGCATAACCTAAAGATTTGGGATTTGAATTGCAAGGTGTGCTGTGGAGTTCTTTAGTTTTTTATGCAATAAACCTGAATCAAGGTCTTGTTCCCGCCATAGCCAGTGTATTTGGATGTGTTGCTTATAAATATATATACCGAATTTTTCGCCCTATAAGACGTGCCGGCCCATAAGATGCACCTAGGTTTTAGAGGAGGACAATAAGAAAAAAATATTTTTCATCAGGTCAGATCGCCAATCAGACCCCCCATGTTAGTTAGAACTCAGCTGACAGCCCTAATAAGACCCCCAATGTTACTAATACCCCAATAAGACCTCAGCTCAGACCCCAATGTGAATGACCCCTAATCAGACCTCAGACAAAAGCCCCAATCTAAATAAGACCCCCATTCAGACTTCAGATCAGCCCCGATGCCTCCTATCATCAGCTCCATGCCTGCTATAAGACCACATGCCTGCTATAAGACCCCATGCCTCCTCTCAGCCCTCATACCTCTTATCAGCCCCCAGCCTCTTATTATTGGAACACAGTCTGTGAGATTTGAACCCTGCTGTGCCCTCATTATATTTAATGCCCCCCATAGTGCCCTACCAGTGTAAATAATGACCGCCATAATGGATAATAGCCCCATAGTGCCCCTGTATAGATAGTGGCCTTTGTACCTTCCACTATAGATAATACATCCTGCTTAGTGTAGGAGCGCACGGTGTCATTGGTTGCTATGACGCAGTGCGCTTCCTGCTGCCGGCGCTGCTGTACAGTAATACACTGGTATGATCTATATGAGTGTATCACTGTACTGCGGTGGCAGCAGGAGGAGCACGGAATCATAGCAACCAATGACGCCGTGCGCTCCTGCACTAAGCAGAATGTCAGACTGGTATCTCATGGGGGCCCCTCATCTGCCTGCTCCTACTCTCACATGGCCGGTCCCTGACAACCTCCACCAGAAGGGGCCGGCCTGATCAACAAGCCCTCACTGCAGCCACCGGTCTCCCTCTACAGGTACACAGATGTCTGTTTTTGTTTCAGGCTGCCATTTCTTTTAGCGCAGCCTGCGATGTACTGTGCAATGCTCCGCATATTTCCGATTTTTTTTGGCCCTGTATTCATCCCATAAGACGCACTAGTGTTTTTCCCCCATTTTATGCGTCTTATGGGGCGGAAAATACGGTACATATAGATATATATATATATGTATATATATATTGTGACACAGTAAAAGGTTTGGTCTGGAGGGGAAGGTATTTTCCTCCCAGCATGTGCTGCTGAACTAATTGACAGCCAGGTGAGGTCAAGAACTGGACTGGATCTTAGGTGTCGGTCCGGGCTTGGCCGACACCTAGCTGTCTAATTGGCCAGCTGGACGGCAGCCGGAGGGGAACCTGTGCTTAGATGTGTGCTTGCGACTGGTTTGGGGAAAACAGGTCGCCTAATGCCTGGATTTGGACTCTGTATGGAAAAAATTGCAGCATGGTGTGAATGGACACATGGACTTTGTCAACTACGGTGAAGTTGATTACTGAACTGTTAACCGTTAATACCTGCTTGTGTGAATAAACACTGCAGTTGGATCAAGTTTTGTTTTTGGTGCCTCTGTTCTGCGACCGCTTACCCTGCCTACCAGAGCGAATCCCCACAGTATATATATACACACTAGTTACATTGGTAAGTAGCTTCACTATGTTCTTTGATCCTTATAGGGGAAATCAACCAAGATATTAAATGCAGTCTACTGCATGCCTCCCAACTTTTTGGATGGTTAAAGAGGGACACTGATAGTTCATTGTTCTTCTGTATCTATGTCAATAGTTTTCTTTTACACAATAGGGCAAAAACGATCTGAATATACTAATTTCTAAAAATCCAAATAGCATCAAATAATGAAGCAATATACAAAGCGGGCTGTACTAAACAGATAGGAACAAAACAAATGCTTTCTGGATCAATATTCTAAATGTAATAATGCAAAGCTATACTTCAGCTCAAAAAGAGGGAGCAAAGAGGGACTTGGGTCTAAAGTAGGGACTGTCCCTCCAAAGGAGGGACACATGGGAGGTCTGGTATACTGTTCCATTTAAGCAGTTTTTCAAGGTGAATATATTGTTTCTGCCTCGTAAGTGTTATTTGCTGGAAATTCTGTAAGTTCTTTAACAAGCTCTTTGCCCTCCTTAATTATTATCTCAATTTTCCAGCCTGAATAAAAGCAATAAGTCTACTAAAAACTCAAAAAGCAAGTAAAACTGCCTGTGATGAAGATGTTTTACGCTGATCAAGGCCCTGTGTTGACTATAAACAGTACACTTCAGATTTCAGCGCCCAAAGACACAACATAAAGGAAAGAGAAGCACTTGATTTACAGAACGGCTTTTGTAACTAAGCAGTTCAGAGATAATAAGGAAGAAACCTACTACATTGGGGGGGGGGGGGGAAAGTACACTGTTCTTTGTTATGACAGCCCACACTCTGAAACTGTGATAACATTTTTACCGTCTACAGAAATGAATTTCACCAGCACTGTCTACGTGTTTACATAGCATAAGAGCATATATAATTATGTGCTCGAGGAGTAAATGCTAATACGTGATAACAACAACTGTCTTAGGCTATTTTCGTCTTAGGTCTATAACTGACAGTTTTTTAATGCCTGTTTGGACCTGTTGTATAAGCAGGGATCACAAAGTTAGGAAAGTTGCATGTGGTTTCATTGAGCCTAATATATACCGTATTTTTCTCCCCATAAAATGCACTGCCATTTTCCCCCCACTTTTGGGGGGGAAAAGTGCGTCTTATAAGGCAAAAAATACGGTAGATCATGCACCAAATTCTCACATTTTAATGCGACCAACTCTATTTTTATTTTTTTTTGTTAATTTTTTTTAATAACCGAAAAACTGTCAGCAAAGGTATACTATTTATAAATGCGAGAGAAGTCTAGATTTGTGGAAAGGTCAATGGAGGTCTAGGACTAATGATGGTATACCTGCCTGTTGGTTTGTAATAAGGTTTGTAATTGCGGGTGCAGCTGCAACATAGCCATTTTGTGTGGTCATACCTCAATTACAGAGAACCTGAAAGTATTAGCTTAGGGGGTTAGCTTAGGTGTACATCTGAGGCCGGACTGGCTGGCTAGAGTACCAGAGGATCCTCTAGTGCAGTGTTCCTCAACTCTAGTCCTCAGGGTCTACCTACTGGTCATGTTTTCAGGATTTGCTTAGTATTCAGCAGGTGATATAATAAGTGTCAATGCATCAGGACTTACCACAGGTATTCAATCTGTGGGATATTCTCAAATCATGACCGAGAGCTGGGCCCTGAGGATTGCAGTTGAGGAACACTGCTGTAGTGGCCCCAGGCTCTAATACAATAGTGGGCCCCAAATACCCAGGCAAAAGAAAACATTTAGCTGCCTTTGGAGCCAATAACTTTTCACTATGGCCTATTTATTTAATTCAAGACCAGTTAAACTTTATTGATGATATTGGGGATGATATTGCAGATATAAAAAGGTCAGAAAACAGACTTTAACGTATACTGGCTGTATACGAGACTCACAGTACAAGAATCCTGATCACGTCATCCATAGCATGCTATGGGCCCATAATGGACCTCTGTATGTTTGAGAAGCAATCAGGGATCACAGCATCACATGTCATATTACAGAGGTATTCTACCCTAGAGGCATTTTTGTAGGTGAGAGGGGGGTGTACAAGATGTCAGCCTACAGAATACCTCTAGGCCTGTAATATGGTCTGTGCACACAGTGCTGAAGAAGGTAAATACCATGTGAAGGCATTTAGACGATTCTTTCCTGAATAGAGGCATCTGAAGCCTCGTCTCAACATTCAGCCAGGAGGACATGATTTTAAGCTTTACAACTTCTCAAGTTCTCTCTATAAATAAATTGGGATTTGGCTAACTTGATTTTAATTCTGCTTCGCTGTATCAAGTCTATCTCAATGAAAGTCTGGCAGGATATTCTTAAAAGAAGTTCCAATTACTGCACCTCTCCAAGGTAATCAAGAGATAGCTATCTAATCTTGTAACCAAAGTCTGGAACACTCTACACAAAGCTTAACACCGGCTGGGAAGAATTTTCATGAAGCCTCAAAGGTCAAAGGCAAATTGGGACTTCTACCAAGGCAAACAGCTTGAAAGATTAATGTATATTTCAACAGTTCGCATGCCACAAATACACTCAGCACTCATGGACTAGTGATGGATGTGTTAGCTATTCTCATTAATTCTCAATGCAATGCAGCAAAGATTAACAATGCTCCTATCTGGAATAGGAACAGACAGAAACCCAATTTTGTGTCTATCAGATGTGGGTCATGTATAAGTAAGACAAGGTAATGGGTTGAAATTCATACAAATACTTAATAACCGGTATTAAATATTCTGGGATTACATCCTCTAATGCTGCAAAGTTGAAAATCAATTATTTTAATCGTTGTGATTATGTAGGAGGACTTTTCAATAGGCCATCAATGATTCCTTTATTGCACAGATTGGTCTAATATGAGGAGGTCAATTATTCCGATCATGGTAAAGCCGTCTGTTGACACAACCGGTAGCATGTCAGATTTGCCGCAATGACAGAGATCATCATCAGTTGAAAGTGATGGCTTCTGGTCAATTATTGCTATATGAAGTCAGAATGAATCAAATCTCAAGTAAAATCCCAGAAAGGAAATCCACCCTCATACATACATTGTTTCGGTCTCTCTAAAAAACATACCAGTCCTGTTTTACCAGAAGAGAATTGTCCTTCGCCTGATGAAAATCTACTGTACTTTGAATGAATGTACTTTCTGTGCAGTACACGGTGACAATAAGCTATTTAGAAGGGCACACCAGCTATAGCACAGTTGACAGTATTAGCCTAGTATTTCACGGTAAACTTCTCAGAGATGTCTCATTTTCATTAGAAAATATTGTCTTCTAAATAATCCAACGCAAGAACATTCCGTAGGATAAGAATAATTAGTGATAAAATGATATCTAGTTTTTAAAACAAATAGGGTGAGCAGGTGATAGGTAACAGGTAAAAGCCTGGGGTCAGTCACCAATCGCTCCACATTAGAGCTACCCTGTTACTTATCGGATGAAAGCCCGAGTGGGCAAGGTACAGTTTATTTGTATTTTATATATCATTTATTGTATTGTATATTATATGTATATGCATTTATTACAAACACATTCAAACGTAACATGAACTGATAAGAGGCTTAATTTTGCCCACCCCAAAAAATAACTCCAGGGGCTCATTCACATGGCATTTTTTTGTATGCATATTCCGTGCCAAAAACTGTGCGGAATCCACAAGGAAATCACCTTCCATTTTTGTCATCGTCAGTTCGGACTACAGTTCACCCAGTTGTGGTTTATTTCAGTGCAGATTTCCAGACCGTGGCAAGAAAGAACATGTGCTTTCTTGGTGCGGCTTCCGTGTGAATACTGCCAGAAACCGTGGGTCCACTTACGGATAAGCTCCACTGAATGTGGCTGAAGAGGTGAATGGATCCGCCACATTCAAATTCCAAAAATATGTGTGGATTCAATGATTTTATCCAAATGGAAATCCACGCACAAAAAGGGGAGTGTGAACATGCCCTAATTCTTCATTTTTTTGTGGGCTTTTGTACTATAAAGAATGCTATGCATGCTATTTTTCAGGTCCTGTAGAGGAGCCTACAGGAAAAAACGTTTGAAAAAAAGCCATGCATAAAAATGTTAAAAATGCTAAAATACAATGAAGAAATGCACCCACCAAAAAAAGAGGACTTAAAATCAGGGAGCATTAAAAAAAAGGGGGAAAAGGGTTGTGAAACGTATGTGTTTTGCGGTCCGCAAAAAAAAACGGATGACGTCTGTATGGCATCCTTTTTTTTGGCGGATCCGTTGTAATAATGCCTATCCTTGTCTGCAAAAAGGACAAGAATAGGACATGCTCTATTTTTTTGAGGGGCTACGGAACGGATAAACGGATGCGGATAGTACACAGTGTGCTGTCAGCATTTTTTGCGGACTGATTGAAATGAATGGGTCTGCATCCTATCCGCAAAAAAAAAACGGAACGCATGTAGCCTAGAACGCATGTAGCCTAGATATGACCAACAACCTATGCTAACCCCTGTAAGTCAATATTCACATAATATATATCCTGCCACTTATAGTATTGATGACAAGACCAATTACTCTGCAGCTAATATCAGGTAAAGCTGCTGAATCAGAGCTTGGGTGTGTCCGAGGATACATATCAGACAAAAAAATATTGCCTGTGAACTTTGTGAACTTATTGCTCCCTGAAGCTCAGTTCTTTCTACACATATTCCCCAGACACACCGAGGATATCCTGAAAGGATGCCCCGACCAGCTGAGTCAGCAGCATATAATGGCTACAATGGGGATTGCTAGGAGCACACACAACAATTCCCTGCACACACATTTAATCCTGACATACTCTACATGAAGGGAAAAATCTACTGTTCCATTGAGATAATTATGCACTGGAAAAAACAAATGCTGGAAAATGAAAAAGGATAAAAATAAAACAATCAAATGCTGTGGAATAAGACAATTATTTCTGGGCAGTCCCAATTTTCGGGCTTTGAGATCAATAAAAAACTATGACCAAGCTGATCAGATAGAGTACTGCCATACTAAGCAGGAAAAGACTGTCACACCCTCGTCTTCTGCTGATGGTCCCTAATCTACTAGATACAATGCTGCAGACTAGTGATAATTATGCTGGGATGCCACACCCATTGTGAGAACTTCAACAGTGCCAAAACAGTTGGAAAGTAGGTTCATGGGTAATGCAGGACATAGTAGGGGTTAATGGAAGCCCTTTGGGAAGTGAAATTTGGGACGTTTAAAAAGCCAATAACATGATCTTTGCACGACATGATCTTGTTGGCTATGACTGAACTCATCTGCAACATATTTATGATGCTTGAAATTGGCCCAGCCAGAACTGTTACCGGATGATGCCATTTTTAGGCTATTCAAATGCAGGTTGTCAGATGTGAACACAATTTGGTTATTAGTGGTGATCACGCAAAGATAAATACACTGCTATGGTGTGACAGGCCTTTTCATAGTGTTCAGAACTGCAGGAAATTCTACTTAAAATAGATGTCCGATCAATTGCTTATCACCAAAATGAGTTTTGCTAAGGAATTTTTTTTTTACAGGCACAAATTAGCGCTTAAAAACAAAGGTGCAATGGCACACTGCAGCTAGAGCTCCGTCCTGCCTCTATGCTGGATGTTAGATGAGGCATTAGTTTATATTTTGGCCAAATTATGTAAGCCACCCACCACTTCACGGTTGCCTCTCGAGTGGTCCCTAACATTAATTCTTACCTTTTATGGGCCATATCAGCCACACAAAATCCAGGGAGTGCAGGTGCAGCATGCATGCCAGATACACTCTGCTTGTAACCCCGTCTGGTGCCATACAGCGTTCATCAGATCAAGGGATGCAAATACCAACATGCATGCTGAGCCCACTAGTACTTCTCCTGGAACCAAATGGCTTCTGGTAAGTTCTATAAAGCAGACTCAGTTTTATACTGACTTTAAAACCAGCCTACAGGGCGGATTCACTAGTCAGGTGTGCATGACTGCATGGAGGTCACCACGCCTCCCATATATGCTACAAAGGAAAAAAAATGGGGATTGCAGTCCGCACAACCCAATACGCAGGTGCACGTTGCTATGGTGAAATACACATACAAACGTAAAAACAAAGGTGCAATGGCACACTGCAGCTAGAGCTCCGTCCTGCCTCTATGCTGGATGTTAGATGAGGCATTAGTTTATATTTTGGCCAAATTATGTAAGCCACCCACCACTTCACGGTTGCCTCTCGAGTGGTCCCTAACATTAATTCTTACCTTTTATGGGCCATATCAGCCACACAAAATCCAGGGAGTGCAGGTGCAGCATGCATGCCAGATACACTCTGCTTGTAACCCCGTCTGGTGCCATACAGCGTTCATCAGATCAAGGGATGCAAATACCAACATGCATGCTGAGCCCACTAGTACTTCTCCTGGAACCAAATGGCTTCTGGTAAGTTCTATAAAGCAGACTCAGTTTTATACTGACTTTAAAACCAGCCTACAAGGCGGATTCACTAGTCAGGTGTGCACCACGCCTCCCATATATGCTACAAAGGAAAAAAAATGGGGATTGCAGTCCGCACAACCCAATACGCAGGTGCACGTTGCTATGGTGAAATACACATACAAACGTAAAAACAAAGGTGCAATGGCACACTGCAGCTAGAGCTCCGTCCTGCCTCTATGCTGGATGTTAGATGAGGCATTAGTTTATATTTTGGCCAAATTATGTAAGCCACCCACCACTTCACGGTTGCCTCTCGAGTGGTCCCTAACATTAATTCTTACCTTTTATGGGCCATATCAGCCACACAAAATCCAGGGAGTGCAGGTGCAGCATGCATGCCAGATACACTCTGCTTGTAACCCCGTCTGGTGCCATACAGCGTTCATCAGATCAAGGGATGCAAATACCAACATGCATGCTGAGCCCACTAGTACTTCTCCTGGAACCAAATGGCTTCTGGTAAGTTCTATAAAGCAGACTCAGTTTTATACTGACTTTAAAACCAGCTTACAGGGCGGATTCACTAGTCAGGTGTGCACCACGCCTCCCATATATGCTACAAAGGAAAAAAAATGGGGATTGCAGTCCGCACAACCCAATACGCAGGTGCACGTTGCTATGGTGAAATACACATACAAACGTAAAAACAAAGGTGCAATGGCACACTGCAGCTAGAGCTCCGTCCTGGCTGATATGGCCCATAAAAGGTAAGAATTAATGTTAGGGACCACTCGAGAGGCAACCGTGAAGTGGTGGGTGGCTTACATAATTTGGCCAAAATATAAACTAATGCCTCATCTAACATCCAGCATAGTGGCAGGACGGAGCTCTAGCTGCAGTGTGCCATTGCACCTTTGTTTTTACGTTTGTATGTGTATTTCACCATAGCAACGTGCACCTGCGTATTGGGCTGTGTGACTGCAATCCCCATTTTTTTTCCTTTGTAGCATATATGGGAGGCGTGGTGCACACCTGACTAGTGAATCCGCCCTGTAAGCTGGTTTTAAAGTCAGTATAAAACTGAGTCTGCTTTATAGAACTTACCAGAAGCCATTTGGTTCCAGGAGAAGTACTAGTGGGCTCAGCATGCATGTTGGTATTTGCATCCCTTGATCTGATGAACGCTGTATGGCACCAGACGGGGTTACAAGCAGAGTGTATCTGGCATGCATGCTGCACCTGCACTCCTGGATTTTGTGTGGCTGATATGGCCCATAAAAGGTAAGAATTAATGTTAGGGACCACTCGAGAGGCAACCGTGAAGTGGTGGGTGGCTTACATAATTTGGCCAAAATATAAACTAATGCCTCATCTAACATCCAGCATAGTGGCAGGACGGAGCTCTAGCTGCAGTGTGCCATTGCACCTTTGTTTTTACGTTTGTATGTGTATTTCACCATAGCAACGTGCACCTGCGTATTGAGCTGTGTGACTGCAATCCCCATTTTTTTTCCTTTGTAGCATATATGGGAGGCGTGGTGACCTCCATGCAGTCATGCACACCTGACTAGTGAATCCGCCCTGTAGGCTGGTTTTAAAGTCAGTATAAAACTGAGTCTGCTTTATAGAACTTACCAGAAGCCATTTGGTTCCAGGAGAAGTACTAGTGGGCTCAGCATGCATGTTGGTATTTGCATCCCTTGATCTGATGAACGCTGTATGGCACCAGACGGGGTTACAAGCAGGGCTGTGGAGTCGGAGTCGGAGTCGAGGAGTCGGAGTAGGAGGCAATTTTGGGTACCTGGAGTCGGAGTCGGCAAAAAATGGACCGACTCCGACTCCGACTCCTACTAGATTTAAATTGGAATAAAAAAAAATTGGAATAAAAAAAAAAGCAAGTTTAAATGTCCCAATTCAGATAAAGTTATAATTAATTACTTCTCTACTGTAAGAATAAAGGCCAATGCATGCAGTGCGTCACGTTACCGCTAAACAAAGACGTTAAGTGACCGTGAAGAAGCATGCTTTTCATATGCTTTACTATGCAGTTAAAGGGACACTGACAGGCTGATTTACCGGCTAAAGATATATCTGCTGGTATTCATCAGAGGATTAGGAATACAACTAGACGACTGTTACCCCCAGTCGAGGTTTACTTGTGTTTAAAAACGTTTTAATCAATATGCAAATTCTCTACCTTTGTGCCCAAGGGGGCAGGCGCACATGTAGAGTACTGGCAGCACTAGACAGGACTAGGTAGCGAGGAGGAAGAGAGAAAGCTGGCACAGCCTCAGCATAGCCAGACGAGGCTGCTGCCAGCACTCTACACGTGCGCCTGCGCAGGAATTCAGCGTTCGGCTAGCCTGAAAAAAAGGCCAGTGCAGTGAATAATAACAAGGGAACAGCCCTGGGAAGCTGTACTGGGCGCGGCTGGGCACAAAGCCGCAGGAGACGCTGCCCCATTGGGCACAAAGATAGTGAATTTGCATACAGATTAAAATGTTTTTTAAACACAAGTACAGCTTAACTGGGGTAACATTAGTATAGTTTTATTCCTAATTCTCTGATGAATACCAGTATATATATATATATCTTTAGCTGGAAAAGCAGCCTGTCAGTGTCCCTTTAAGGAGCGGCAATACTTATACTTTCCATTATCTTGTAGTCTGCTGTTACAGGGAACCCATGGTTATCCTAGCCTCTTACTGATAACTGATTAAGGACTGGAGTCACTTGTATAAGTGAAGGGAATGGATAGTCAATAGTTCAAGACTGAAGCTGTTAACCATTTGAAAAACTGCTATCATTCAGCTAAGGCTATAAAACATGTAAACTCAGATTGTTAGCTTAAATTTTAAACATGACTATGGGATTCTACTAGGAAAATCATGTTTTAAAATAAATGCCCCTTCCCCTGCTCCTTCCTGGATCCTCCCACTGCTCTATCTTCAGCAGAAGATCAGCGCACAAAGGAGAAGGCAGCAGCTTCTGCTCAACTACCTCTCTGTGCTAGAAAAGATTAGAAGAACTTGGTGGAACAGCTTCGTATTTGCATATTAAATACAGAGGAGTCGGAGTCGAGGAGTCGGAGTCGGAAGTTTCAAAATCTGAGGAGTCGGAGTCGGAGTCGGACAATTTATCTACCGACTCCACAGCCCTGGTTACAAGCAGAGTGTATCTGGCATGCATGCTGCACCTGCACTCCCTGGATTTTGTGTGGCTGATATGGCCCATAAAAGGTAAGAATTAATGTTAGGGACCACTCGAGAGGCAACCGTGAAGTGGTGGGTGGCTTACATAATTTGGCCAAAATATTGTAAGCAACCAAAGGAACTGTCAAAAATGAAAGGTGGAATCTGATTGGTTGCTAAAGGCAACTAAGTCAGTTCTACTTTACACCAGTTTTGATAAATTTCCCCCATTATGCTTGAACTACCATGAGCTGCCCATAAGTAGCTGTCAAACACAAATGAAAGGTGGAATCTGATTGGTTGCTATGGTCAACTAAGCCAGTTCTACTTTACACCAGTTTGATAAATAACCCCCTATATTTTCTTTTGACTGTTTGTGGGTATATAGTAGACTGTGGTCTCATAACAATTTTCTCAACTGTGAGACAACCAGATTTATCTGAATTGGCTGGGGTAGATTTCTGGTGTAACCTGCGCTAGTTTTCAGGCGCACTTTTTGATAAATGAGTCGGGCCATGCTTGCCTCCTCCCACGCCCACTTGTTGACTTTGGAGCTCCTAATAAACTTCTCAGTGTTGTTTGCAATGGCATATTCTATCTCTCTATAAAGTATACCATGATGTGACCCGTGACAGTGGGCACTAAAAGGATTTGCACCAACCTACAACATCCGCTGCCATAGTAAAGACTTAAAAAGGACTAAAAAAGAAGTTCATACGTATCATCATCATCTGATACATTAAATAAGTATCTTTCATCCTATAGAGTTCAAAGACAGGACCACCCTACATTCAGAAGGGCTAGAACTGCGACATGAGAGAACCACACATTCACATTCAAGGTTAAAGAGACCTACAATAAAGGCAATTATTTCCCAGATTGCATTCATCCTTAGTAAACGTCAACCCGTTCCTGGAGACCTTTTCAGACCTTACAGGTTATACAAGTTTTACTGCTTGTCATTTCAGTTCAGTGGGTGCTTGTCGTGGTGCTGAAGACATTCACATTTCTGCTGTCCTAGGTGCTGATTTCTCCCTAAGCCTCAGAGACTTGGAAGATTTTCTCAGTAATAATCTCCCATCTGTGCCAATATATTGCTTGCTTGAACTTTTACTCCAAATAATACACAGTTTTCTGTGTCGGGAAATATCCATCACAATATCCCATATAGTTAGGTGCACCATAAATTCACCCATCAATCTGTACAAGCGCCTTCTCACTTCTCATCTAGTCTGTCTGGCTGTCAGTAATATCCCAGCCAGCAGTGGACAGGTAGACTGACGGACATATAATGGGGCCCTTTCTATTACTGAACCCTAAAGAGTCCATTATTGGGCATACTGGGAAAAATTAGCTTAAACACTCCATTCACACACTCAGTCAAAGAAAATAAGTTATTCCACATCACCCCCTCAATATTCAGTCCCATGTAAATAACATCACTTCCTCCCCCAGACACCTTCAACATACAGTCCCATCTTAATAAAATCACCCCCCCCCAGCCACCCCAACATGCAGTCCCATGTAAATAATATCAGTCCCTCCACAGCAGCCTTCAACATACAGTCCCATGTAAATAACATCACCCGGCACCAGCCACCTCCAACTTTCAGTCCCATGTAAATAACATCACTCCACCCCACTGTCCCATGTAAATAACTTACCTCCCTTCAGCCCTAACATACAGTCCCAGTTAAATAACTACAACTCCAAACATTGCTCTGCCTCTCACACTGAGTAAGGGTACTTTCACACTTGCGTTAGAGGATTCCGGCAGGCAGTTGCATTGCCGAACTGCCTGCCGGATCCGGAAATCCGTAGGCAAACGGATAGCATTTGTTTCCAGATCCGTCTAACAAATGCATTGCAATATAGGATCCGTCTCTCCGGTGTCTTCCGGAAAACCGGACCCGGCATTAATACATTTCAGTGGAAATTAATGCCGGATCCGGCATTCCGGTAAGTGTTCCGGAATTTTGGCAGGAGAAAACACTGCAGCATGCTGCGGTATTTTCTCTGGCCAAATACCATAAGAGGGACTGAACTGAAGACATCCTGATGCATATAAACGGAGTGCTTTCCATTCAGAATGCATTAGGATAAAAATGAAGCATTTTTTTCCAGTATTGAGCCCTTGTGACGGAACTCAATATCAGAAAACGCTAGTGTGAAAGTACCCTAATCTACCCCTTGATTTACCTATCATGTACAGACCTCACCACAGCTTCTTCCCAGGACTTCTCTTCACTGCTGAGTCGTCCTCTTCTGCACTGGTCACATGATGGTGACATCATCGCAAGTCCTTTTCAGCTACTGCAGTTATAACTGATCACGTGGACTGTGATTTCACCACAGGTCCTTCAGCTCTTGCAGGGCATTAGATGCAATTGTATTGCCGTCCTGAGGAGTACAATACAGTTGTATCTAGCAGGCAGGCAGGATATTCGGGGCCTGTGACAAAACATCAGGGGCCCTGGCCCCTATAGAGTTCTGAGGGCTCAAAACTGCTGACAGACTCAATTTAAAGGGAAGCTGTCACCAGTGAGTCTCCATTCCTGAGTTATAATACTTTCTCTTAATATGCAAATTAGGCCTTTGGTGCAATATAGGTGTCACCATTGCTCTTTTTGCAACCAAGCCCCACTCCTTCTGTGGCCAGCTTCTCCCTGGTTGCTTTGCAACTGCCTGACCCTGTCAATGAAATCAGCCAGGGTGCAACAAGAGCAATGATGATGCCCTCATTGCACCAAAGCCTTAATCTGCATTTTAAGAAAAAGTATAATAACTCAGGAATGGAGCCTCGAATCAACAAAAGCAAAGCACTGTTTTAATCGGGTGAACGACAGCCATATGTCTATGCAAACAGTTTGATAGGGAGGTCGCTGGTGACAGATTCCATTTATTACTATGATACTTAATTTCAATCATTTTCACATGTATCCTTTCTAATATATATATATATATATATATATATATGTTAGGGCTGGGCGATATAACCTAAAATCCATATTGCGATTTATTTTGAATCATGTGCGATATGCGATATATATTGCAATATATTATTTTCAATAATAATATTTTTAGTGTGATATAGCCAATCATCAGCCCCGTCCGGCCCCATGCCATTGCCAATTTGCCATCATCATACATCTCCCCCAGCCAGCGCCATTCAGCCCCCATGCCATTTGCCATCAGTCTGCGTCACAGCCCCATGGCATTTGCCAATAGCCATAAGCAGATATGAGTGCCAATGATCAGCCCCATGGCATTTGCCATCATCAGACTCCATGTGTCCCCCAGCAGTGAGCCGATGCCATCAGATCAGCCCCATGGCATTTGCCATTATCAGACTCCATGTATCCCCTCCCCCCTGCTATTCAGACAGAGCAGGAGTCTGCAGTGCCATCAGAAGATAATCAGCAGCCCCAGGCCCATTTCCTTTCCTTATCCACTCCCCCCCCCCCCCACCCCGACGATCCACCAGCAAGAGTCCCCATTCCCCCACAAGAGTCACCTTTCCTGCAGGGTGCTTGGCAGCAGCTGGCTAATGGAGTCCGCAGGTGTGGCGTCTTCTTCCAGCACTGGGCGGGATCTGATGTCACATACAGCGTCAGCAAAGCGGGCTGATGCTGTGTGCACGTCAGGTTCTGACCAGTACAGTGCGGTGCGGAGTCGGGAGGCCAAGGAGCGGTAAGCCAGAATCTTCTGCGGCGCGCAATCATTTACTACAGCTCTCCATGGTCAATCATATCGCGGTCCCGCGATATGTGCGATATACACAAAATCCATATCGTGGCCCAAATTTATATCGCATATATCGTCCACTCCTAATATGTATATACATATACATCATCCAGTGATATATATATATATATATCTAATAAAGTGGGCTGCTTATCTGAAGGCATAGACCTGAACAAGCGCCATGCTTTGATATTCCCTGTAGGGAAGTGCACATAAATACAATCGGAAAGGTATATTAAATGTGAAGGGGCTGACATGTTGCGTGCAAGCAAATGCTTTTAATGATGAATCATTTGGACAGCTTTTATTTAAAGCTGTAACCTTTCACATTTCTTCTTCCACCGCTACTGATCATATTGCCAAGAACTTCACAATTACTTGAAAGTGGAAGGTTCTCCACGGGGAGCTTAATTGAGGTGTCAAGAAAACGTCTGAACGTAACGCTCTAGCCAATGATCAGGTGAGGACAATTTACTAGCTCCATCATACAATCCTGTTCTTACTGCAAATACATATCAACCTGAGAAGCCACAGTGTATGTGTGGTGGAAAATGGAAGCTGAATAATGCTGTATGTGACAGGAGACACACGAGAGGTTTTAATAATCTTGTAAGCTACATCACTTCTTGTCAGCTTCCATCATACGTGAGATCCTATGGGCATTGTACGCATCATAGGCAGGAAATAACGTAACCCAAATATAGCAACAAACGATGCAAAAAGCACTTAATGAGGAGCGAATAATGCACAGTAGCTGCATAATATAGGGAGATGGATAATTGTTTCTGACTGATTACAACGTCAAGCTGACCCACCATGACCCGAGCGCCTACAATGTTTCTAGGACGGTGTTTACATCCTGTGACAGATTACATGTGGACAATGAATGGGAGTAGAATAGACAAGTTGCCGTGGGCAGTCACATATACAATAGTAATTCTAAGAGCCGTTATATATTGGTACAGAAAATCATCCTGTAGATTACTACTAATGGAAGTAGGCTTCTTAAGCTTACAAAGAGTAAGACGTATGTCATGACTGTTCGGCACATTCTGCATGTTGACTGAGAGGAGGTAACATGTCAGCAGATGTTTTTTCTTGGCAGGAACTGAAGCTGAATGGATCAAGCCAATCAGACCAGGACTCCCTTGAGCTCTTGGCCTATAATTAAGATGTGAGAGCTGCCATAGTGATTTGGGCATTTTTGCCAACTCTCGGATGTGCGCGCATACATCGTAAAACTCATGCGCGCAGCTGGCAGCACTGAGGTCACATCCTTTGGATATGTTGGTTCTGATTGCAGACACTGTACATTATGAGTTCAAGCTGGAGGAAAGATTTACTAAACATATCATTGTCACTGACATTCAGTGATGCTAATGAATGTG
The DNA here is from genome assembly GCA_033119425.1 of Bufotes viridis. NCBI lineage: Eukaryota > Metazoa > Chordata > Amphibia > Anura > Bufonidae > Bufotes > Bufotes viridis. Next base: position 297,235,656 of record CM065591.1, read on the forward strand.
AATGTCAAAAGTAAAAGTACACCAGTGAGTTTTTGCATAGTCTTGCTAATGGTGCAGACCCGGAGATAAAAGGTGATTGTGATAAAATAAAAAAAAGTCATACTTACCACTTTTTTCCTGTGCCGTTTCCAGCAGGATGCTCGAGTCCGAGAGTGCTGACATCATCTTCCTGGCTGCAGTGGTGACACTGTGTGTACGGGATGTTACCATTGCAGCCAGGAAAACAAACACCAGCGGGGAAGACCAGAGCATGTGGCAGGAAGTGGTAGGGGAAAAAATGGTAAGGCTTCTATCACTTCCAGCTCTTTGGCAGGCTGTTCCCACATACAATGGCAGGAATCGGCCAGACAATAACTGTTGCGTGCAATAGTTTTTATCCAGCTGGATCTCTGCCGGAATCCATTATCGTTAATGGGGCCGACAGGCATTCCGGTAACATCCGGAGAACTCTGGCAGGCTGCTGAAAAGCTGTGCCGTAAATGTGAAACTAGCCTAAGTATGCCTTCTTTTGTTATTTTATCATCCTCACTGTTGGTCTTGCGGATTTTATTTCACTAGCATAACTCCAGACTTTGTTAAAAACATAACGAGACAGAAATCACTGTATGGCTTCATTCATATCTGCATTCTGTTGCAGATTCTATCAGAATTGGATCAAACAGGTCCATCTGTCGCCACTGGTGTCCGTCAAGTCTCAGATCTGTCCCTGACTTATATTCCATTTTTGTGTTCCTATGATAGAATGGAAGTATGGGCTGTCCAACATGGATGTGAAAAAACAAGAAACCACATACATTTATGTAGTATGTGTATGGAGAAAGAGACACCCTGATCATTCAGCCCAATGCAATATTAGTATTCGGTATAAAGACGTCTGGAAATTCATTCTACAATCTTTTCTTATCTTACATTACACATTGTTGCTGTCATTTTTGGTAATACAGTATACCAATGACTTTCCAAAGCAATTTTTAAGACAAACACTGACTATCAAATCATCTAAAGCCTTGACATGTTATAGGAAGAGAAGTTAGAAGGAATATAAATGTAAAATCATTGACTGGGCTTTCACCTTATTTTTTGTGACTACCAATAAAAAGTATATATTTCAAAATATCTAAGATATCAGACAGTGCATTAAATTAACTTTTTGACGTCCATGTAAGATTCTAGGAAAAGATTCAGTATAACTTGTAGTCTGTTTATAGAAATCTCTGCTCTTTTTGAGCTCAATAACCCAGGTGGGGGGGGTCTTATCAGTGGCCTACAGCTATCTATGTACAGTATACACATTTATATAGGGAATGCTGCCAGTCAATGATAGGGCCGCCCATTAGGGATACATCCCAATACATCCCAAGCTGCTCAGCTCCTCCTGCTCTATAACATGCTGCCAGCAGACTTCCCTGCATTTTCATGGTGACAGGTTCCCTTTAAACATCTCTTCTCGTATATGATGTCTCATGACATACGGTAACAGCTATGATTTACTATAGGATAGAGTCTCCCAATTATTAAGGTATTATAAATACCAATAAAAAATTATGACAGTTATTAATAAATTAGTCAAATGGTCAGGGGTTTGGCAATATACAGCCAGTGCTGATCATTTAGCTACTGCCAAGTCTCCAAGGACCTGAGACTGTGCTCTTAGGCCTCAATTCAATATTCTGCAAATCATGGATTCTCTGATAATCTTCTCCTGCACACTTAAAAGCACTATGTTACTGATTTAATGAAAAAAATAATTATTTCGTGAGAACACATCTGTTTATATGCCACAGACCCGGCCTCCTGAAAGCCTACTTATGCCTTCATTTGCAGACATGATATATTATTCATAAAGCATACACATTGTCTAATGTTGGCCACAGGTGGCCTTCAAGGGCAATTTCGTGAACTTCAATTCACTGATCATCAATACACTTCTTAATGTAATATCATATGCATTTATTTCATAAAGGGCTCTGGTTTCCGTAAAGCTGGGCGTAGATATTGATTATAGGAGGAATGGGAATAGTTATGAGGCATGGACTACTATGCCCTGTATTCAAGACAGTGCCATGAGAGGCAAGGAGCACACGTGATAGCATAACATAAATACTATATATTAAAATGAATGTTTACATTTACTATGAAATAATAAAAACTAGAATTTTGGTTGGGGCTGTTGAACCAAATTCTGGGTATTCTGGTTGTTTCAAATTATCCCCTATCCATAGGATAGGGTATAACTATTAAATCAGTGGGGGTGTTACCGCTGGGACCCCCACCAATCACTAAAAACGGGGGACCAGTACCCCCTGCAGCCCCCGAAATGAATGCTGTACTCTGCAGAGTATCTGCAGAACTCCCATAGAAATGAATGGAAAGGCTGCATGCATGTGCAACTGGCCGCTCTGTTAATTTCAGGGGGGCTGCAGGGGTTACTGGGGCCACCGTTTTCGTGATTGGTGGGGTTCCCAGTGGTAGGACCACCACTGATAAAATAGTTATCCCCTGTCCTGTGGATATGGGATAACTTGAAACAACCGGAATACCCCTTTAAAGTGCATAGAGTGTTTAAATGGAGAAGTATAACCCACAATATAACAACAATTTTTTTTTAAGAATTGGGACTTTTGGGGGTCATTTATTATTAGATATATTTCAATTTTTGGCATATGCTCGTCGCAGATTTGGTCGCAAACCGGATTTGCGGCCGAATATGCCACTTTTCCCCACTAATGCCAGGTCTAAAAAAGGAGGCGTGGGCAGAAAAGGAAGAGGGAAGGCTGGCCCATCTAATTTATCACTTTCTATGCCCGATTCTACGCCATATTCTTCTCCAGCAAGGAGGCTGCCATAGATTTAGGCTGGCGGTAGATGCGCCTAAGTTACGTAGAGGCCGGCACAAGGGGGCGTTTTAGATGCTGGTCTTAAAGTGTAACTGTCATATTTTTTTTTATTTGCCAGTTTATTACAGCTAGGCATGTATATATTAGTCTGTCAGTGATTGTCAAAAGATCTGTAATTACCTTATAATAACAGCTTTCATTAATGTCCCCTGTCCCTTTCCACTGCTCCCTTAAAAGACAGTTGCTATGGCTTGTCTGTCTTCTCTTTAGTATAAACAGAGGGGCAGTCCTTCACACTGCATGGCAGCATTAGGCTTCAGCGTGAGGAGGCGTGTCTCTCAGTAATCCAATCTGATTGGCTGGCAGGGAGCTGCAGGCTACAGCAAGTGTGTATGTGAAGTGAGGGAAAGCAGTTTTGGCCTCAGAGAACTGGCAGAGGAGGCATCTTGAGTAGGTCCTCATATTGAAGAGGTTAAAACAGCCGCAACTAAGAGAAAAACTCAAAGAAAACAGTGGTATGTGAAGAAACTAAAGATTGCTATATGCATAATGCTGCAGTAGCAGTATGCTAAAATAGATTTTTATTTTTTTATGAAAACATGGCAGTTACACTTTAATAAATCAGCCCATTTATTCATACATTTAAAGGGTTTTCTGGGACTACTATAATAATGACCTATCCTCAGGCTGAACTGGATGGACTTATGTCTTTTTTCAGCCTTACAAACTATGTTACTATGTCATATCTGATTGGTGGGGGTCCGACACCCAGCACCCCTGCGATTCAACTGTTTAAAGAGGCTGTGGTGCTCCAGTGCTGTGTCAAAGCGCCTTATATTGTATGGTGGCTGTGCTTAGTATTGCAGCTCAGCCCCATTCTCTTGATTGAGACTGAGCTGCACATAGGAACATTGGAGTCCGGAAAACTCTCTTTAATACCACTAGCCATACTGATCTCCAGAGCGGACACATTATCACTATGTTATGTCTTCAGTAACCATGCCTTTTAGACAGAATCCCCCAGGAGAGTCATTCAAATAAGGGTCAGCAAAGTCACATATTTCAACACTGATTAAAATAAATGTCCCTGGGCTGTAAAGCTCACTAACCAACCAGTATATGAAACAGTTAAAACATTATATAGTCCTCATAGATGTGCATAATATGAATTATTCTTAGTGTACAGTATAATGCATTTATCTAGTAGTCAGAACTCTCCAGATGTGTTAATGGAACCTCAGTGGCAGCCGCACATTCAGGTCCCTTGAGGCTACAAAAGGTGCTGCCTGTTTAGTCTTTTCCTTCTGTTTGGGCTAAAGTAGCTCAAGCCGAAGGGAAAAAAAGAAATGATTAACTCTATATCTGCCCTTGCAGTAGCGATCCTTGCTTTATTTGAAAGCATGTTCTCCGCACTTCTGGGGTCTTAGTAAAACATTGTAATTGATAAATGTGGTTTAAAGGGTTGTTCCATTAAGACAATGTATCCCCTATCCAAAGGATATTGGCTATGTGTCTGGGCTATGTGTTACTGCTGGGGGACCCACTGACCACGAGAGCGGGGGCCTGTGCTCCCCCATTTGTCACTCATGCTCCCCCATTAGTCACTCATCCAATATCCTAGCTCGTACTCAGCTATCTCAGAAGGTCCTATAGAGATAAAACACGTGAGTGGACAGAGGCTTCAGCGATCAGACACTTATCCAATATCGTATGGATAGAGGATAACTTGTCTGAAATGGACAACCCCTTTCAATCAGCTCGACAGGCTAACTGCACCAACTATTCAAAATTGTGAGTGAGTGGTGTAAGAATGCAAAATGTCACATTTTCATACATAGAAGCCTAAACAGTTGCAAAAACGCTATTTTGCAACTTTAAAGTCAAAATTCTGCAGTTCGAGATGTGATAAATTATCCCCAAAATGTTTTTTTGCTTATAACCTTTAAAGATTTTTTCATGCCTTTTTTAAAATTGGTATAGAGAAGCCTATAGAAAAACACATGATGATGCATTTTGAAAAAGCTGGTCGCAAAGTGTTTTCCTGAAAAAAAGCTTCTAAAGGGATAAATCTAAAATATAAGACATCGTGAACATGACTGTATTTCACACTTCTTGCACATAGAGGCAGAGCTGCAGTGAGTGTAGAGGTAGTAATCTCCCCTCTACCATATAAGATACACTGGATTATAATTGGCATATGGTAGTTGGGGGCCTGTTACACATTTGGCATGAAACATTGCCCAGTACATGGACCTACAATGTATATAGTATATAAATACTCTGGAATTGGACACTTACCAGTTGGTAATAAACCAGCACCACTGTCCTTGATTTCAAAGTGTTGCTGTATGTCCAGTAGAACCCCTATAAGGAGACAACAGACAATTAAGGTGACTTATGCTATTAAACTTTGTGAATTACATAAAAATAATATTTTTTTGTAAAATCAAGGAATACATTCATCATGATTGATCCCAAATATCACCCCCCCCCCCAGTTCATTTAAACCATAATTATAAAACCAAACTTGTAGTTGCTAAACAGTCAAGATAATAAGTAAAGACGTATTTCAAAAGATCAGAAGAAATTCCATGGGCTAAATAAAGAAGACATGGCAGAAAGCGAGGAAGTGAAAGTTCGTGATTACAGCGTGTTCAGCTCTGGCAGTGGCCCATTTCCCCAGGACAAGTGCACATTTGCTTTGTAAATGGTTCAATATTTGGGTCATCCCAGCCTCAACAAAAATGGCAATAAGATTTTGCTATTCTCCTTAAGTGGTTCTGTACCTTCAGTTTACTACTTTCTACTACAAGACTCTGTAGAAGATGCATTAAGCAGACCGTATGCTGTATGACCACATTGACCTATATCAATAATGAATGGGGGGATGTCGGAGTGTCATTACAAATGATATCTCTAAAAAAAACTAAAAGATCTGCAAATTACAGGATGATGACGTCTTCTTGGACATGATGCACCTTCTGCCTGGCTAAGATAGTGTTCTGTGTCCTATCACTGTGAAACTTTTTGGATTGAGCCCTTCCTGTAACATGTTTATCACATCTGACACTTGCAGTGTTTGCTCATCATCAGGACGAAAAGGAAAATACGATAAGAAAATATTGGGGCAGCACATTGTCCACCCTTGATTTGCAGAAAACAGATTATCATTCACAGTTAAGTTGTGCAAGGAACCATCTGGCGGCACGGATGGCAGGAGATCAGAGCACCCATGTTGTACTACTACAGTAGTTTTTCTTGACTATATTTTTAGGAGACCTTTTGGGTATGTTGCCAACATTGTAACTTGGTCACTTTAAACGATATGGAGCTATATACAGTAGAAGAATAGAGGTTGGTGTATCGATGCATTTGCAAGCAGATTTGCAGTTCGCTGTGCTAATAAAGCTTGGCGATTATTTCTGTGGGAATTGTGGCCATACTGGTTGCCATCCAACATCCTTAAAAAACTGATGTAACAAGTTCTTAAATGTTGTATTCCTCTATATAAATTCTAACTAAAGAAGACGCTATGGGACTGATTTTAAAATCACATAAAGGGATAACTGACCAGTAACACAGGCTAATGCCATGAACACAGTAAAGTCAGCATTAAACAGAGTGGATTGAGACACCACCATCAAAGGTCATTAGGTGCAGCGCGATGTCAGGTCTCAGCCTTAGAACCCCCAGCGTATTCCAGTTAGATGAAGAAAATCGCAGCACTCCAACGTCTTGTAGTAAAAACTTCTTTAGTCCACCTCAGAAAAGCGACGTTTCGACTTACTTGAAGTCTTTATCAAGACTTCAAGTAAGTCGAAACGTCGCTTTTCTGAGGTGGAATAAAGAAGTTTTTACTACAAGACGTTGGAGTGCTGCGATTTTCTTCATCTCACAGTAAAGTCAGGTCATAATTTCCCATAAGGCTGTCTTTCTCTTCTTTTATATCCGTTGTTATATTTCCCCTTCATAGAAATAGTATATTTTCTATATGATCTCAGTACCATGCTCTACCTCACCACCGACACCAAACAAAATGCATTTTCCACATAAAATCCCATGAGGCATCCAGGTGTTCATGCAAAAGGTATGAAATCATAATGAAACTGGTCCTACATGTATGCAGCGCCTCCCTTCTCTGTATGCTTCCCATAGTGACACACAATGTAGCTGTCACCCTGATGTCATTTTTCTTACATCCTTTAAAGCGCTCTTCGTTGTTGAATGCTAATTTCTTTTTCCTATGAGGTCTGATTTATTCTAAGGATCTCTTTTTCAGTTGGTGACTCATATTAAACCTGTTTCGTCTCTAGAGGAAAATAAGATTTTAGCATTGTGTGATGGGACCTCGCCATCTCTCCATCTGAGGCAGTAAAATTATATTGCATTTCAACAAATTCAATGATCGTGACCACAGAATGCTATTTTTGTGTCACAACAGGCAAGAAGTTATGAACACACAAAGATTTCACTTTACGTTCCTCGCTTGATTTTATGTCAACATGCCATAAATTATGCCAATATTTCAACACTATTACAGCCTCAAGATGACAGCCTATGGCATCATTTAGTGATCTGAGGTCAGCACTAATGATTTTCATCATCCCATATACAAGTTCTTCTGGGGCAGGGCACAGGCCATGGCTGCCCTCAACCTCTGGTCTCCTGGGAGTATACTATGTCCCTAGTACCAGTTGGCTGCTGATATTTTCAGCACATACAGCACATTTTAGAGCTATAGACCTGACCATGACATCTTACAGTATTTTGCTGAACAAAAAGTAATGTACTAAGCAATAGAAATAGTAAGACAACTATTAAATAGAAATAGTAAGACATTTTTTTTTTTAATTCTTTTTTTATTGGACAATCAAGTACTGTTACAAACAATACAGATAATTACACAATAAGAGCAAGGCATTTTTAAATTGGTATCCAAGAACAGCTCATGGTAAACTAGGACATCATAAGATGCCATCTTTGAACTGAAGAACCCTCTGTCTTGCCAACTGGCATGTCCATATCTCAAGTGAACCATCTTGGCACCGCTGTAGAAAAAGGAATGGTGGATGGTGCTTATTAGCTCATACTAAGTGCTACTTTTTGTCTTGCACCCTCAAAAACAGTAATACTTCTTTAGACCTTCTGCCACCGGAGTCTACTTTAGAGACGTACACTCACTCTTACAATATATAGTCCCCGATTTCTCCTGACCTTCCTATGAACTGTAAAGGTGGTCATACACATAAAGTTAATAAAACAGACAGTTTCAACCAAAATGATCATTGGTGAAATGTAATAATGAATGATGTTTTAGCTGACCGAATGTTCCCAGAAAGATTTCTGGTCCTTCTACCAGAATCATTAAACATGTATGGTTTAAATGACTGTAATGGCCAATATGGACTAAAATGTGTATGAATATATTAAAGTTCATTGCTGACCAGAGAAAAGATTGTCCAACCATCAATCTACTTCTACCTAAGCCTATGGCTACCTTAAGCTGGATGTATTATGTGATTTATCCATTTACTACCATGAGAGTTGTGGGAAGTTCCAAGGAAGTTATGATATGTTTTATAGGTTACTTTTATCTAGCCACATTCCTATAGAACAGATAGGTTCCTTATAACATTTCATTATTTCCTCCTGTCACTGTGAAAAGATGCAGAAGCATCTCAGCCGCGTAAGAAGTGATGCTTAGCAGTAATTAAAATAAAACTTGGGTGGAAAGCAAGTATCACCCTTCTATAACACACCCTTCCAAGAAGGTGCTTTCCTAAACCGCATCAGCCCTACACTCAGTGTTAATACACATATACATTTCAGGCCACACCTCAGTATATTACGATGCTAGTTACATAGTTAGTCATATGTTTTACTCCAGATACTTTTATAGAGTATTACATAAGCATTCACACATAGTTTACATGACACTTATAAATATAGACCCTACTCTGAAAAGCACATGCCTCATCCTTATGACCTAATTAAGAAAAATTGGGCAGAGATTCCAGAACATAATTTTACTGTTAGAGAGAGTAACAATGGGATCACATTTACATTTAAGTGGCATTTAAGTAACACCATCACTCAACAAGGCCCATTGGCCCCCAACATTTGGTGAATTGGATTCTCTTCATAACAGATAACGCTGAAAATGGAGAATCAAGGATAACATCCAAATGTAATGGTTGTATGTTGCTTTCATCACCCTATGATAGGCAGCTTGAGGCACCAGTACAGTAAACATTATTATAGGCACAGTGTGGAAGGTACCACAAATGGACATTGTGGCCATCACTATTACAAAGGCACTGTGGCAGGCACTTTGTACACACTTTGGCAAGCTGAAAAGTTAAATTACTAGAGATGAGCGAACTTTAAAAAATAGTTCGGCGTTCGGGTTGTGGTAATCACCGCATCCCGTTATGGATTCCACTACTGCGGACTATCCCGGCATATGGAATCCATAAGGGGCGGCTTCCACCAACCCGAACTTTGAAAAAGCCGAAGGACCTGGGATGACGTCACCGTCATGTGATCAGTGCAGGGGGCATGGCTCAGCACGGGATCAAATCCAGTGCTGAGCCACGCCCCCTGCACTGATCACATGACGGTGACGTCACCCCAGGTCCTACGGCTTTTTCAAAGTTCGGGTTCGTGGAAGCCGCCCCTTATGGATTCCATATGCCGGCATAGTCCGCGATAGTGGAATCCATAACGGGATGCGGCAATTACCACAACCCGAACGCCAAACTATTTTTTAAAGTTCGCTCATCTCTATAAATTACCACAGAGACTGGCACTATTTATGTGGGTACTGATATGACATAACTATGGGATATAATATAATATTATAGAAACCCTGATATAGTTACATATTTAAATTGGAAAAATTCTAAATTTCAGTGGTACCTTTTGTTGTAGGGCATGGATGTAATAATATCAAGAGACAAAATGTAGCCCTGCTACTTGCATATGGCCAGGTCTACACAGCTTTCTATAGATCTAGGCCTAAAGGGGCATTCCGGCCGTTTCACACTAAAGTATGATCCTAATAACTGAGGTGAATGGAAGCAGCGCTGCAGTATAGCAGCGCCATACATAATGGTGATGTAGTTCCTGCACCTGAGCTATGGCAGAAGAGCTGATCGGTGTCAATGAAGGCTGTCAGACTCCTGCCAATCAGATACTGATTACCTAACCTGAGGATAGGCCTTCAATGTAAAACTACCAGAAAAACCCATTTAAAGGGGTGTCCAACTAGAAGAAAAGTTGTTTAAATCTGCTAGAAATGAAAGTAAATGCAACTTAATAATAGATAGATCCCTATGATGTTGTGAGTTTGGGTCTGTAACCTGTGGTAAGGATGAGAAGTGTCTGTAACACGCTTGTGTGGAACTAGCCCAAGATGGGTCAAGATACTCTTATATTTTAGTAGTATTTCCTCTCTGTGCTAACAGAATGGAAATTAGTTACATTTCACACACTTAATCTAGAGAAGCCACCAATTTATATAAATCAGTCCAATCATATATGGTGAATGTGTTACATAGCCTTTATGACCAGTCATTATTTTTACTTGGCAGTTCTGGAAAAAACCTCTCTCTGGAATAAAACATTAATTGCAACTGGGAGTGGCTATAATTATACATGATGCAAACTATTAACATTTCACAAGATGTATTCATTACATACTGGATTATCTACTATGTGAATAAACACATTTACTTTTTGGAATAATTTTTTTTTAACTGAATTAAGGCCATTGAACATGATCTTGCAGCAGGATGCCTTCACTCCCATGCCTGGTCTTCTATTATTGCATTAAAGAACCATTTTTCTATTTCCTCCTGACACTCATAGCTAGTGTTGTCTTCACAACTGTGCTGAACTGTTCAGTGTGTTTAATTAAAAGATACTTTACATCTTATGAACTGACAAGAGTGGGCAACATCTATGAACATCTTCTCTTCACATGCAGAAGTGTTTCCACTGAAGGCTCAAACAAGAAAAGTCATGCCAAAAGAGACTATCTCAGTGGATAGGTCTATGAACAGAGACCAAGATGTTGCTTCTGTTTGGAAGTGCTGCCCCTTTTTTGTTTGGCGTTTTAGAAGAAGGACCAGAAGGACAAGGTCCTCATGGAATATCCCCTACAGCATATTACTGTAGGGCTGTTTTTGTTTTATGTTGTATTTATTTATTTTTAGACATTTGTTTCTACGCCTGTTGGCTTGTTTAGTACAGATGTATGGACCAAATTGTCTCCTGGAATGATATAACGGACTCCAAAAGTCTACAGTACATTGCCCATCAATGGTTCATCCATTATAAAGGGGTTCTCCAAGTAAAGCAGAATCCAACTGATCACCTTCAGTGGACAGTTGGGTTTCCCTCACAGGTATCTTATGTCTGAACCTGCACAAACAATGAAGTAGTACTTCTTTATCATCGGTCTGTATCGTCAGCAGATACCTTCATTTTTAGAGCTCATTCAGATAAGCGATGTAAAAATGAGTCCATGTTCCATCTGCTAAAAAAGTACAGTTTGCCATCTGTGGAATCAGTATTTTTTCAGTGTTCTGAATCTTTTTTTTTCATCTGTATGGCATCAGTATGTCACCTATTTCACGCATCTGTCAAAAAAAAAACCAGAAGAATGTCCATCCAAGCAACCACTGTATCGTATCAGTGTGTTGTCTAACTTGAATAGGCAAATCTAGCATGGAAATCGGACTAAAATAGTGCATGTTACCAAATTCTCTGCATGGGCCAATGGTCCATGCGGAAAACTGGAAATGTGAATTGGCCCACTAATTTTATGTGTCAGTGTTCAGTCTATGCGCTATCCATTCTACACTTGGACAGCACATGGACGTGAAAATCACTCACTTGAATCAGCCCATATATATATATATATATATATATATATATATACAGGGTGGGCCATTTATATGGATACACCTTAATAAAATGGGAATGGTTGGTGATATTAACTTCCTGTTTGTGGCACATTAGTATATGTGAGGGGGAAACTTTTCAAGATGGGTGGTGACCATTGCGGCCATTTTGAAGTCGGCCATTTTGAATCCAACTTTTGTTTTTTTAATAGGAAGAGGGTCATGTGACACATCAAACTTATTGGGAATTTCACAAGAAAAACATTGGTGTGCTTGGTTGTAACATAACTTTATTCTTTCATGAGTTATTTACAAGTTTCTCTTTGTTTACAGCTATTGACATGTCGCCGAGGTTAACACGTGAGGAGCGGATAGAAATTGTGTTGATGTCTGGTGAACGCAGTAACCGGGTCATTGCAGCATATTTCAATGCAAGACACCCTACGAGACCACCCATTTCCTATGCTACAGTTAGCAAACTGCTTGCTAAGTTTCGTGAAACTGGTTCAGTGTTGGATTTTCCAAAATGTGGACGCATGAAATCTGTCACTAATGAAGAAACATCAGTGGCTGTCCTAGCTTCATTCAGCAAGAGCCCACAGTGTAGCACTCGCCGCATGTCACTGGAGAGTGACATTAGTCGAACATCCCTTCGGCGGATATTAGCTACTCACAAATGGCACCCTTACAAACTCCAGCTACTGCAGCATCTCAACGAGGATGACCCAGATCGGCGCACTGAATGTGCAGAATGGGCAAAACAAAAATAGGGACAGTAGTTTACGCAGAAGATTTTGTTCAGTGATGAGGCAAACTTTTATGTGAATGGTGAAGTTAACAAACAAAACCACTGCTACTGGTCTGACACTAACCCACATTGGATAGATCCCTCCAAGACTGTTGGAACAAAAAAATTGATGGTATGGTGGTATATGGGGTACAAAGATAGTGGGGCCATTCTTCATCAATGGAAACCTCAAGGCCACTAGATATGTGAAATTGCTACATGATGATGTGTTTCCCTCTTTATGCACTGAAGCTGGCACGTTCCCTGAGTTTTTCCAGCAAGATGGTGCACCACCACATTATGGGTGTCAGGTCCGAGCATTCATAGATGAACAGTTTCCTAGAAAGCGGATTGGTCGTTGTGGGCCAGTTGAATGGCCCCCAAAGGTCTCCCGATATGACCCCCTTACACTTTTATCTTTGGGGTCATCTAAAGGCAATTGTCTATGCTGTGAAGATACGAGATGTGCAGCAACTGAAACTATGGATACTGGAAGCCTGTGCTAGCATTTCTCCTGTGGTGTTGCTATCAGTGTGTGAAGAGTGGGAGAAGAGGGTTGCATTGACAATCCAACACAATGGGCAGCACATTGAACACATTTTATAAGTGGTCAGAAACTTGTAAATAACTCATGAAAGAATAAAGTTACATTAAAACCAAGCACACCATTGTTTTTCTTGTGAAATTCCCAATAAGTTTGTTGTGCCACATGACCCTCTTCCTATTGAAAAAACAAAAGTTGGATTCAAAATGGCCGATTTTAAAATGCCCGCCATGGTCATCACCCATCTTGAAAAGTTTCTCCCCTCACATATACTAATGTGCCACAAACAGGAAGTTAATATTACCAACCATTCCCATTGTATTAAGGTGTATCCATATAAATGGCCCACTCTGTATATCTGTTGAGTATTTCTGTGCTAAGGCAATTAAAAATCCTTTTTATATTTTTGCTATCATTTATTTCTATGTGTCTGTAGTCACAATCCGAAGCATAGTAGCAGAAAAGTCATCATCTACCCTAACTAGAGCAGCTTCCATCTTTTATAATACCTCACTACACTCATTGAATTTTGCAGAAATAATGAAAGAGTACCATAAAATGTTATGTAATAATAGATGGACAGTTCTTTTTTAGCACTAGTGCAGGTGCCTTATGCACCCTTTTATTTCAAATGTAATTTTAGTAACCACTGTGGCAACTTCATCCTACCAACTTCCTTGTGTGGTGACCACATAATACCGCAACTTTTCCTCTTCTTGTGCCCAAGGCTTATTCAATGCAGCTGGGAACCGATAAACAGAAATGTGTAAAGATGAACCCAGTGAGAACACACACAAGTCAGACAAAAGCCATTATCTGCATTAAAATTAAATAGAATTGTGGAACATAGTCATTATCCACTGAAACTGCCGACTATTTATACACGTAATATTAAAGGGAGAATGTACAAATGTGTGTAATGATATAGCAGCAAAATTCTACATGTTCAATGCAAAGTGGCTTTTAAGGAAATTCCTAGAAAACTGAGTGAAAATGAGAGTAGGTGTACATCCTTTACTTTGAAGTTTGAACTATATATAAATATCAAAGGATAGGGCAGTTTTTAAAGCTGCTGTTTAGGGGGAAACAAACTTTATTTTACTATACAGCAAGTAGAGAGAATGTGCCATCAATATTATATTAAAGGTCTTTGTCACAAACAGCATTACTGAAAAGGAATGTGTTATCGGAAAATGACCTATTGTTTTTTGGCAAACATATTTTAAAGTATATTTGGTCATGTTATTTTTAATTTTCCATGTCAAAATAAAATCCTAAAATCTTGCAGTTTTCGACCTGGCCACTAAACCTAATAATGGGCTTCACTTCTTGGTCTCTACAGATGACTTTTTAGCACTCATCTCATTATCATCACAAGTAGAATAAGAATAACAAAAAACACCTATATGGATAAGTCAAGATCCTAAATTCACAATAAGTGATATCACAGCTTATCTACCCCCTCCTCACCTCTGCACAGGTAAGGTAGCATGGTCATAAAATCTCCTATAGAGCTCAATGGGGTCAGCTCATGTTGACTGTGTCTATGGCCCATGGTGGCTGCTGTAAAGCATTTCTGTAAATGTTGTTAAGAACCAGAAAATAAAACCAGATTAGAAAAAAAAGAATAGGTGTGTAGCAGAAAATAATTATAGGTGACACATTCCCTTTAACTTATATCTATCACTGCGAGTCTAACTATATGGGGTTCTGGAGTTTCAGTTCCACCTGGCCTAATGGTCTCTCTGACACACCAAATAGGGCATATACATTAGATAAAAGTTGGTTGATGGCTTAAAGTTGAATGAACAATCATCTCATGAATGATGGTTTTGCAGATGGTTCTTCATATTGGCCATTACAGTCGTTCAGACTGGCCATATATGTCCAATAACACCAGGTGAAGAGTAAACAATTATTCTAGGAACGTTCTTTCTACCGATCTAATCTACTGACTATCGGCTGAAAATTTCAAACACAGCCGATTTCTTTTCTGATGATGATGATTTGTCACCGTTTGTTGTTAAAGTTCAACCCCACTAATGATCATTTTGGTTGAAATATCATAGTTGGGTGGCTCAAGATATCTGACTTAAACCTGGAACAATCTAATAAAAGCCTGCAGCCATATTTAAACCCCCCATAGATGTGCAAGCTTTTCACTACATTGCTTCTGCTTATATAAATGTACCAGATAAGGACACTCTATTAGGAGATGGTATTAGTGCTTCTTAGTGGAGCTCGAGGACCACTGTTGAATGCTAGATAGTTGATTCTTTGGTTCCAAACAATAAAAACCTGGTCTACTTTGGTCTACTTTGGTTCCAAACAATAAAAACCTGGTCTGAACATTTTTAAGACATGTTGGGAAAGTTGTTCTCTCCAGACAGCTGTTATGGTGAATACTTCTAACGGTATGAGATGTATAATGTGTTCCTATGTCAACCGACATTTAGGGTGTATATACAGCAGTAATGAAAAACTAACTGGACTATTATAAAAAACATAAATGTACATTTAACAGGACAAACTCCACTGTCACTCAAGTTCTGGACATTTGTAGTGCTAACTGCTAATAGGGTGTGTAAGGGATTGCTCTCTCAGGGGTCACAATCACAGACTTCTCCTCTGACAACATGGTTCAAGTCCAAAAGTTGCTTTATTTTGGCACTTTAGCACCATAACACACATAAACATCGAAAATAAAAACCTGCTCGTCTGAGCTCTACCTAATACACATCTTGTCTCTACCTCACCTATAGAGCGCCGTTCACACACGGGATTAGATCCGGCTTCCTTAGCCATATAGGGTCCAGCAACCTCCAGGCTTTGACCACACCAGCACCTTTGGGGGGAGATGGTCCAGAATTCCTCCCGACTCTGACTGTGCGACCCTCTTTCCATAGGCGTCGCTGGGCCCCCCAAACTTCTCCTGGCTGAGACCACACAGATCCTCTCAGGCTCCCCTCTCTCTCTCAGGCTTCCTCAGCCTTTCTCCCTTCAAGTCATACACAGATGATTGTGTTATCCCTCCTTGATTACAGCAGCAGCCCTCACCTGCGATCACCTCTGGCAAAAGATAATACATGTACTGGAAGGGTGTGGACTGGCAGATCCCACTACCAAACCTATCCCCCAGTCCACATGAAATCCAGCCCAGAACAACATCTAGACAAAACTGTCTGAGCAAACTACACTTTGCTGAAACCACTGCAGCTTTCTGGATTTCAGTTATCTCACCCAGCAGAGGTATCTGGGTGGGATATACACGCCTCCCAGCACTTATACTGTACACATCACCACAGGTGGTAGTAAAACATTAATACTCAAGACATTCTTTCCTATCTTTACACTTCTAACAAGATTCCCTTTAACGTCTTCAATGTGTTATCATTAGATTAACATATTCGGCAGGGAAAAGACCTATACAAGAAGGGTGTCCATGACCACTGCATTAAATAGGTTGTGCTCTTTCTGCAGCTGATCATGTGCTGATACATCCCCTCCCAAAGGCACGCATGTTTTCTTTCTCCAGGTCTATTGATTGAAAATGAAAACTCGTGGCACGTTGCCATAATGAATTATTCATGCTGTGAATAAATCAGGGGATGCCACTTAAAGAGAGCTCCGTTTAGTTCAATGCAGTCTCTGGAGAGCGCAGCACTGCAGCTGAGCCGGGAGAATCTCCTTCTGTATTCAGTGTACACATAATATTCTGGGGCAGAGAGAGACATAGTGTAGACTGGGTGCCACATCCTGCTACCTCATGGTGCAGAAATGTGCCATGTACATAGAGGGTGTGTGTCTGCAGTCTGATCTGCTCCTATTATGGGGAAATATGCTTAATCAATGAATGTACTGTAATTGTGCAGAAACGTGCCATGTATATAGTGCAGGGTATGCGCTGCAGTATGATCTGATCCTATTATTCAGGAGTATATGCTTAAAGGGGTTCTCTGGGAATTAGGAAAATGTAAATATTTAAATATTACTTTATTATAAACATAAACCATAACCTAGGAGAGAGACCCTGCCCTCATTTAAATAAAGGCCAAACAGGCCGGGGCTACATGTCATGGCTCTCTACTACATAGTAAATGGCAATACCTCAGAAAAAATACAAATACTGAAGAGAAAAAAAACAAAAAAAAAACCTGAGTATCAATTGCCCAAATAAATTAACTTTATTGAATACAAATATTAAAATACATATACATAATGCACAGGAAGGTGGCAATGGAAAAGCGCCACCCTGGACTACAGCGCCATCGTATACAGAGTTATTGCATAAGAAATTGTTCTAAGTATAAACATGCGAGACTAATGATTGCCACTGCCTTGTCCGCATATCCAAGTGACCATCTCCGACCTGCACCCCTACATATGGGGGACAATCATACAAGCATGGACAAAGATCAGGGGAATAAACAGTCTTACCGAGTGACGGATGGAGCCAAGAGAGACCAGGGTGGCGCCACCCTGGTCTCTCTTGGCTCCATCCGTCACTCGCAAGACTGTTTATTCCCTGATCTTTGTCCATGCTTGTATGATTGTCCCCCATATGTAGGGGTGCAGGTCGGAGATGGTCACTTGGATATGCGGACAAGGCAGTGGCAATCATTAGTCTCGCATGTTTATACTTAGAACAATTTCTTATGCAATAACTCTGTATACGATGGCGCTGTAGTCCAGGGTGGCGCTTTTCCATTGCCACCTTCCTGTGCATTATGTATATGTATTTTAATATTTGTATTCAATAAAGTTAATTTATTTGGGCAATTGATACTCAGGTTTTTTTTTTTTTTTTTCTCTTCAGTATTTTTACTTTATTATAAATATATTCCCAAATACCTTTCATTAGTTATAATGGCTCGTTTTGTTTGTGAAGCAATAATTAGGACAAATAAAATGGCCTGTGTCCTATTAGTACACAGAAAACCTGTCCTAATCACACAGGAGGACAAGTTAATTCAGAGCAGTGATCTAAAGAGCTGCCTCATCTTCTTCTATGATCCTGAATACAGTTTAATATAATCTTCAGCTAAATCTCTGTAGAAATGGAGTTCATTAGGAGGCATGAAGTACAGAGAGGAGGGTGGGTGTGATGTGGATAATGTGCACTTGTGTGCAGTCTCCATTATCCCAGTCTGTCCTGTCCGTCCTCTCTGTACTTCATTTCTCCTTATGAACTCCATTCCCACATAGATTCAGTTAAAGTTCTTATAATAATGTATTCGGGATCATAATCCCTGACAAGTAGGAGAGGACGATGAGGTAGCTCTTTACCTCAGTGCTCAGAAGTAACTTGTCCTCCTGTATGATTAGGACAGGTTTTGTGTGCATTAATAGGACGGTGGCCATTTTGTTTCTCCTAATGATTGCTCCCTAAACAAAATGAGCCATTATAAATTATGAAAGGTATATGGGAATATATTTACAATAAAGTAATATCTAAGTATTTTCATTTTCTAAATTCCCAGAGAACCCCTTTAATGAATGTACAGTAATTGTGCAGAAACTTGCCATCTATACGTGTGCAGGGTGTGCACTGCAGTATGATCTCCTCCTATTATGCAGAGGTATATGCTTAATAAATGTACTGTAATTGTACAGAAATGTGCCATGTATACGTGTGCAGGGTGTGCGCTGCAGTATGATCTCATCCTATTATGCAGAGGTATATGCCTAATGAATGTACTGTAATTGTGCAGAAACATGCCATCTATACGTGTGCAGGGTGTGCGCTGCAGTATGACATCCTCCGATTATGCAGAGGTATATGCTTAATGAATGTACTGTAATTGTACAGAAATAAGCCATGTATACATGTGCAGGGTGTGCGCTGCAGTATGACCTCCTCCTATTATGCAGAGATATATGCTTAATGAATGTACTGTAATTGTACAGAAATAAGCCATGTATACATGTGCAGGGTGTGCGCTGCAGTATGATCTCCTCCTATTATGAAGGAGTTAAAGCTTAACGAATGTACAGTAATTTCATTCCTTTAATACCATGTGGAAAAACATTTATCTTATATAATATGGAATTACTGGCACAAAGCCTCATATATGAATTTTCTTCTACTGCCAATAGGTAACATTAGTCACGCTTTTCTAGTGAGCATTACTATAAGAACATGACAGCGCTTTACACTCAGATAGCCAGGGAACGATTTTTTGAATTTTATTGTCTTTGGCATAAGAAACTCAATGGAAAAAAAATGTTGTTGTCCCACTCTAGACAGTACTAAACAATTCTAGCCTGCAGAGTGTAAACCTAGGAGGCTGGATGACCGAGTTAGTGCATGGCTACACCCTTTTTTTCAACTTTGGCACAATTTTGTGGCGCAAAACGGCCCCCTTTCAGCTAGGTGCAGTTCATTTCTCTAAACCTAAATGCACCAAAGTGCACCACATTTTGGTGCAATTTACACCAAAATCTATGCACAAATACACTAGCCCTGTGTGTATTGTCATATCTGTTTTAATTCTAAGGCCTCATTCACAAGGTCAGTATTCTGCATCAACATTTGTGAGCCAAAACCAGTAGTGGCTCCAAAACACAGAAGAGGTCCACATTTTCCATCACATATTTCTGTGCATGTTCCACTTCTTGTTTTGGCTTACCATGTAAATGTGGCCTATAGGTGTAAACTTCTGGAACCTACAATGTCAATGTGATTTTACATGTAGTCAATACAAGGATGATGTTTTCTCCTTGTAAAATGCACAGTGTTGTGGCAGATATACAGATTTTTATGGGTTGGGCCCAATAGTTTTTTTTGTACCGTAAATTTTTTTTTAAGGTTGACAGTCACAAATTCATGTCTATGGCCAATTTTACTTTAAAAAATGTAATCACTTGATAAGGGCAATGGTAATACCCAGGTGTCAAACTTTTTAGAAATTTCCAGTATGAAAAACAGAGGAATGTCACAAGCAGAACTATAAGATCAGATGCTCCAGAATGATGTATTTCATTGAGAATACGGATATTAACTAAAACAGACATGTCAGTGGATCATAAGAAGAGAGGGAAAGGGACCGGCTGTGACACCCCTCTCTTTGTGGTGCCAAGTTGAGAAAAATCAATTGCATCAACTGTGAGGATATAGATGATCTAACTATGGCCGTTCAGTGGTGTTTACCAGCTACTTCATACCCATAAAATATAATATAATGAGTATGAGTGGCTTAATATTAGGTCGAGAAAATGATCTCAACTGCGTGTAAAAGTAGAAGAGTTTTTTTAAGCTTTTCCCTGTTGGACCATTTAATAGCACATAATGGCCTAATTACTAACTAAAATTAGTAATCAAATTGAAATCTTCAGTTCCTTGACCTAAAGAGTGAGTTGAGGAGACCGCTTAAATCTAAAGGAATATGCATCACAACATACACAAGAGAAGAACTTACACTTAATTAGTTTTACAACTAAAGGTCCCCATATACATTAGTGTATTATCGGCCAAACCTGCCAAGAACAGCAGGTTTGGCTGAAGCTCTAATACGTATAGTGAGCTCTCAGCTCCATCCTCTATCCCTGCTGACAACACATACATGATCGGTCGATGGGGGAGTCGGGGGAGATAGCTGTCGGACGAACAACAGTTATTGGAGGTGTATGGCCAGCATTAGCCTCTCTACCGATGCCCCATCTTGGGATGTTATTTCACTGAACCACTTATATAAATTATTTGTATATCTATAATGGTAAGTACAACTTAAATGGCCAATCACATAACAGCTGCTTCACTAAAAGTGAACCAATTTGTAAAAATTATCATTGTTCTCTTACTGAGTGAATCACTGCCCGCAGGACTCCTAAACTGAGAGTCCTACTGAGACTTTTCTCATGAAACTCTATATCGATTCCCCTCCTGCTCTAAAACATGCTGCCTGCAAATTGCATTTTCAATCTGACCGGTTCCCTTTAAGCTACAGATTTTTAGGGGTATAGAAAATAACATTTTCATAAATATGTACATTTTTTACAACTTTACCATAAGCATAAATGGGGGATTTATCAGAACTGGTGTAAAAGAAAACGGCTTACTTGCCCACAGCAACCAATCAGATTCCACCTTTCATTTTTCACAGCCATTTCGAAAATAAAAGGTGGAATCTGATTAGTTGCTGTGGGTAACTAAGTCAATTTTCCTTTATACCAGTTTTGATAAATCTTCCTCAAAGGTTCTTGCTTTTGTACAGCTGATAGTGAAACATGCTGTGTGTAGAACACATCACCCGCTACCACCTGCTGGACTACTAGGTGAACACAAAATTGTAGCTGCAACAAACTGCCATTCAAAGGCCAAAAATCAGGTAGACTTAGCGCCCCATGGTTTACCCCTTTGTAAACCATACTGTTTTGTCTTCTTTTTTCCCATTTGACACACAAAAGAGCTATGCCGGCCAGTCACAACACTCATGACCTTGCTGCAACTCTAGACGGCAATCATCCATCCAAGTGACCAGACCCAGCCTAATAGCATTGCATGTTGTGTCAGTATAGTATGTCACGAGTGTCTTCTACTGTTTCATTAAGAATTCCATCTTTAGGAAAAGAATTCTGTTAAAAGCTAGTGTTGCAAGCTGTGACAATAGCCTCAGCCACTACAAGAAAAGTGACAAAAAGTTGATACTGTAGCATTATTAGAAAGCAGTCTTTGCTTTGCACGGGGCACAGTTTATTGCAGAGCTGACACCATTAGGCATAACTAGCTGGTACAAAAGCATTTTGCCAGAAACATAATACGTCTCACAGCATGACTGAGTGATATAAAAATACTGATAATTATTTTTTTTTCCCGGGACAAGAGCTATAAAATATGTTACCAGTATGTATGTGCTCCACCAACAGATCTAACTAATGTTCACAGCTGCATGTCATACATCAAGTGACATTATGGAAGGATCCTGCTCAATTACAGCAAGTCACTCTGTGATTTACTATGGCAGAAGAAAATACAATGATCCTAACATTTAACATAGTTTGTAAAGCTGAAAAAAAAGAATCCTCTTCTATGTTTGTGTAGAACTCTGAACTCTCTCCAGCTCTGCTATATCTGTTTTGTTCACAGGAGCCTAGAACTGTACACAGTATTCCATGTATGGTCCGACTAGTGATTTGTAAAGTGGCAGGACTATGTTCTCATCACGGGCAGCAGCTTCCTCACACTGGTTTCTACAGTTTAGTTTGCTGTCCACTAAAATTCAATTTTCTGTGTTACCCAGTGTTTTGTATGTATGGGTGACTTGCATTATTCCTTCCCATGTGCATAGCCTTACATTTGTCAGTGTTAAACCTCATCTGCCACTTCTCTGCCTAACCCTACAACATATCCAGATCCATCTGTAGAAGTATACTGTCCCCTTCTGTGTTAATTACTTTATACAGTTTAGTGTCATCTACAAAAATTGATATTTACTGTGCAAGCCTTCTACAAGATCATTAATAAATATATAAAAAAAATAGGGCCCAATACTGATCCCAGTTGTGACCCAATCTGAGTGTGTACCATTAATAACCACCCTCTGTTTTCTATCACTGATTTTCTCCCAGTCTGAGCATTCTCATTTTATATATTAACCTTCTATGTGGTACAGTATCAAATATTTTGGAGAAGTCCAGACATCTATTGATTTGCCGCTGTCAAGTCCAGAACTTACCTCCTCATAGAAACTGATTAAATTAGGTTGACATGACCGATCCTTCATAAATCCATGCTTATATGGCGCTATTTGCTTATTTTTATTGAGGTACTCCAAGATAGCATCTCTAAGAAAACCTTCCAACAGTTTACCCATGACAGATGTTACATTTACTGGCCTATAGTTTCCAGGCTCTGTTTTTGGACCTTTTTTGAATATTGGCACCATATTTGCTACCCGTCATTCCTGTGGAACACTCCCTGTCAATATAGAGTCCTTAAATATGAGAAAAAAGAGTCATGCTACGACATTACTTGATTCTTTTATGATACGGGGTGTATGCCATCTGGTTCCGGAGATTTGTCTATTTTCATCTTTTTAAGATGCAGCTCCACTTCTTCCTGGGTCAGACAGGGCACTTTTAATGGGGAATTTACTTTTACTTTCTGAATTTCATCTGACAGTTTATTTTTCTAAGTGAATATAGTGGAGAAAAAAAATATTTAATAGCTTTGCTTTCTCCTCATCTCTGTCTGCAACTCCCTCCTCATCACTTTGTAAAGGGCCGACACCTTCAGATTTATACTTTTTGTCATTTATATGATATATAATCCTGTGTCACACTATCTAGATTTTACTATATGCCCCAGACATCATCTGCTTATCACTGCATGCATATTTCTGCCATAGGCAGTCTTGTGAGTGTGGGTAGAATCTATATATGTGGTTTCAATCCTATTACAATGTAGAGTATTTCCTCTGACATAATAGGTGAAACACAATGGAGAGATACATCTGGACAACACACCATCTACTCCAATCCTTTATCCTATGAGGTGGTCTGAAATATTGTCATTTTGACAGAAGGAGATGATGGCACGAGTCCAGATTTACTAATGTGGCTGTGCCTGTTTAAAAATTAGTGCAACTATGATTTCTACAATTTCTTCTGACTTGCTTGAAGGGCTTAGTGGGAAGGGGTGTGGCTTTTCTGGAAATAGGTGTGGCTTATCAGGAAAGGGTTGGAGTCTGACGTACAATTCAGTCACAAAGTAAGCCAACCAATAGGTAGTATGAAGTAGCCCAGCACCGCATTTATCATCCAGTCTGAGCCACTTTGATAGATCTGGTGCAGCCATCTACTGGATTAGTAAATCTGCCCCACAGTTTTCAGCTTTTCACATTAATTTGCACGGAAAGAGTTATGTAAAAAACACTGTTCATCTATATAGTCCCTGTGATCAGCACCTGGGACTATACTCTAACACAGAGTATTTAAGTAGTTGATTGCACTACATGTATCCAACAGTCCTTACAAAATCTTGAGGTTATTGTCTCACAAGCTCAAAATGCAGACTTTAGGCCTTATTGAAACGGCAGTCATTTCTGTCCATGCGCCATCCAGACAACACCCACATTGCACAGGGACCCATTATAGTAAATTGGACAATTCACGCATCCAAAGAACAGGTCTGGAAAAAATATGATGCATATGAAGACACCATATGCACGTCCAGATACATCCCTGTTTTGTGGATGGAAAGAGGTACAGCCATTTGCAGGGCAATAGCTGAGATTGTGACTACCTTCTGCCACCCTCCCATACTGTTAAATGCCGCTATTCCTAAAACAGGGCCCATTCGAGAATAGTTTATGTGCAATTTCCAATATACAGGTCTAGGGGCCGTAAGCACTTAAAGTATATGTTAAAATTAATTTAATTAATTAAATCCTTGTCATCGAGTACATGACGTTCTGGGATGCCTATAGAGGGCATGCATTTACGGTAATTTAAAGGGCTTGCTCTAAATGGATAACCTCTTTCAGGGGTTAGAGATCTATATGTATAGACAAGCTTTTAAATAGAAAAAGCTTTTGTACTTTGTCATTGAAAAGTGCAGATAACACTAATGTAGACGACGTTTGTCAGCCAGGTAACATGGTTGTCATGGAGATATACCATTCCCAGTTGTGCAGCCATCGCTATATCTATGTTTACATCTATGTGCTTGAAGAACCGCAAAAACAAGGATGAGTGAATTTTGGCAGAATTTTTAATGCATTTTTCCTTATGGAGAGTGTTTAAAAGAGCCATTATCACCCCTGAGCACAGTAGTAGGGGGAGATGAAAGAAGTGTTGCTTCTTAAATCTGATTTGTGTCTGTGTGTGTGTGTGTGTGGGGGGGGCTGGACACACACTTTCTATGGAGCCCTTGGGGTTGTCACTCTTCAGCCCCCTCCATAATCTGTGGGGCATTCCTGAGTATTTCCAGGATTTTGCACTAAATGGTAAAATATGTGCTTTATTCATTATTAGATATAAATATATGATGGGAATCAATGAAATATTCTATTTCCCTGCCGTGACATGCCCACTCAGAGGAACGGCATTCTTGTCGTAGCAATGGTAGGACATGGGTCACACAGTCACTGCTCGCTTGGTGCTAATAGAACAGACATGGAATTAAATTTCTCCTATGAGGTAAGACTGTAAAGGGTCTTTGGAACATGAGCCAGGAAGTGATTTACTTCACCAGACCCTGGGGCTTGGGAGGGAAATCATTCAAAAAAACGAAAACATATATTCAGTTTCTCAAAGGACATAGATTCATGTATGTAATCCCCTTCTATTTGCCTTTATCCATGAGGGTAAGCTTTCACGACCTGTACTGAAAAGAAGAAAACCTTAGGCCCCTGCAGTAACTTAAGCATATGTTCCTGTTATATGTTCTTATATAAATTTGTTCATAAAATATAATAGTTAGAAAATGGGAAATTCCGTATCGAGCCCATCACTGGTTTATATCTGGATAAGGCCTCATGCACACCATCATATATTCTGTCCCTGTGTCTGCATTTTTTTTGGATCACTATTTATTTCTATGGGGCCATGCACACATATGTATTTAACTGAGGATCCGTGTGGACGTTCCGGAAATTATAGGATATGTCCTATTCTGGTCTGTGTTGTGTATGAGAATAGCCCTTTCTATGGATGGGAGTAAGAGAAATGTGAAGTGCACAGGGAAGGTATCCATATTTTGCAGATCTATGGTCTGTGGACCCAAATTAAGACATAGTTGTGTGCATAAGGCCTTAGGTATGCAGTAGCGTAACAAGAACTGACTGGGCACCACAGCAAATTTTTGAACAAGCCCCCCCCCCCCCCAGCAACCCCCTCCTCTGGCAGCCGCTCCATCCGTTTCCTACACGTATATACTGTATGCCATGTCACTGTATATAATGTCATTATATAATACTGTGGAAGGTGCCCTGACAATAAAATCTTTCAGTCCTCCTCTTGGGCGGGCCCCTTCTGAGTTTGGGCTCCGTACCAGCCGCTTCCCCTGCTTCCACTATAGCTATGTCCCCGGGTATGGAACTTTTATGTTATCTTTACTGTCGACACCCTGTCTGGGACCACTGACCATACTGACCAATTCACACAATAGCCATTTAAGTTTGTATGTCCATAAAAAAAGAAATCTGAAGTAAAAAAATGACCATTTTGAATTTAGTCATATTTAATAATATTTTTCCCCAACTGTTATTGGTGTTATTAGCATTTTGTCATTTAACAAATAAACATTTAGCAAACAAATAAATACTGTGTGCGTTAAAGAGGTTGTCCCATGAAAAATACTGTACAGTTTTCAAACCAGCACCTGGATCTAACTACTTTTGTAATTGCATGTAAATAAAAATGTATTATAGCTACAGAGTTATTCATTGAAATCTATCTGTACAGCGCCACCCGCTGTTTGCCCTCTTACTAATTTCTCTGTTCTGCAGATTGAAGTAAATGCTCAGTATCTTCCTTCAACTGATACCAGCTGCAGCAGAAAGGACCCCCCCAAGAAAGGACAGTCCCTCTAAGCCAGGCATCCTCAAACTGCAGCCCTCCAGCTGTTGTAAAACTACAACTCCCACAATGCCCTGCTGTAGGCTGATACCTGTAGGCTGTTCGGGCATGCTGGGAGTTGTAGTTTTGCAACAGCTGGAGGGCCGCAGTTTGAAGATGCCTGCTCTAAGCTGACAACTTGAAACAAATCTATCAGGACAATTGGAGAAATGGAGATCTATGGATCCATATGAGGTACTGGACTGGTTCTAGTTCTGTTAGAAAGAGGTTGTCATCTACTTATCTACTAGATTATGCATGATTCATTTTAATTTTTTACATCATTCATGGAATAACCGCATTAATTGAGCTACATGGAGATACCCATTACGTGTCTTCCAAAGAAACGAAGAGGAAAGTATTGGCATTACAGGAATAATCATTCACCAGGAGACAATATGAACATATTCATCATGAGAAATCTCCGCACAACAATTATGTTTGAGATTTATTTCAAAAGGTGTCTGCCCCCAGTAGAGCATTTCTCACTGAGCAGTAAGTGTGGACAGACAGAAATGATGTAATATGAGGAGAAGCATTTGTGAACTATCAGTCATCTGGTGTAACCTTTATCTTTTACCTGCATTAACACCGGCAAAATGCAATTTCCATATTGCAAAAGCATGCAGTCAGTGATATATGTACTGTATATATTAGATGTCAATGTCCAACATACACATAAAGGCTTGTATATGAAAAAACATGCTCAATAAAATCCACTTAACAAGCGGAAAAATAAAGAGCATTCAATCCTAAAGACAGTTTCACGAGACCGAACACTGCATCCATATGATGATGTCAGTTCCTGTGGGACTGCACGACTATTGTACTGTACTCACAGCATTATGTAGTACAATATAGTAGACCTGTGGTCACCCAGGAACTCACAGCATCATGGATGATTATGATGCTATGAGTTCAGCTTAGAGGAGTAGTGTTCGGTCCGGAAAATGCAGCCATCACATGGAGTGTGTTTCCTGGACTAAACACGCTCGTGTGAAACCAGCCAAATTCAGAGAATTTAGTAAAATTAGTAAAAAGAATGCTTTGGAAATGTGTTGAATCCCGAATTTTAACATATAAAACATACTGATGTAAGAAAAAATATGCACAAAAATTACACAATAACGTAAAATGAAGGTAATAGAAAATTTTTTTTTTTTGTGTATGAGCGAAATCTATTTTACAATGGTTGTTCGATCCAGAGGACTATCAACCCGATGCTTAAAACATGTGCCCAATTAAAAAAAAAAAACACACACACACATATCAGCAGGCCCACTGCTTCCACACTGAGACCCCATTTCCTTGCTCTTTGGTTCCCCGGCGGACCAGAAGTGGGTTGGTCCAAAGACTGCTGCAGCCAGCCACTGGCCTCAGTGGTCACATGTGCCAGAAAGGGATGTCATCAGTGACTTGCCGCAGTGGTCATGGGACCAAGGCACTTCTGATCCAGCAGGGACCTGAAGCAGCCAGAAACAGGGTTATGACATGGAACAACAGAACTGCAGACTTGGGTTGGTCAACTCCTAGGCTGGACAACCCCTTTAAAATATAAAAACAGCTATCTTTTTTTAACTTTGGACTTAGATAAGGACCAGAAGGAAGCTAAACAGCCCACCTAAGGCTACTTTCACACTAGCATTTTTTGCGGATCCGTCATGGATCTGTAAAAACGCTTCCATTACAATAATACAACTGCATGCATCTGTCATGAACAGATCCGGTTGTACTATGTCTTCTATAGCCATGACGGATCCGTCTTGAACACCACTGAAAGTCAATGGGGGGCGGATCGGTTTTCTATTGTGCCAGATTGTGTCAGAGAAAACGGATCTGCCCCTATTGACTTACATTGTGTGCCAGGACGGTGTCCGCCTCCAGAGCGGAATGGTGACTGAACTGAGGCAAACTGATGCATTCTGAGCGGATCCTTTTCCATTCAGAATGCATTAGGGCAAAACTGATTAGTTTTGGACCGCTTGTGAGAGCCCTGAACGGATCTCACAAACGGAAAGCCAAAACGCCAGTGTGAAAGTAGCCTAACCCAACTGTGATACTTTTGTCCTCAGTGTAAACGATAAATTGGTGGTATTAATTTTTTCCATAGGAGACACATCTCTAGATGTTAGTTAAATACCGGTATGCATTTTGCCTTCACTACCTCTGCAGAAGAGCATTCTATCACTTAACTATGCACTTGCTGGATAATTATTAATGCAGGTGACATGTGCTTTAGCTAATGGGGTGCACTGCTGTGTAAATTCAGGAAAACTGCTGTCATCAATAAAATGCTTTCAAAAATCAGCTTCAGTTCTTGTGTGAAAAGGTTTAATCCTACTCAAAAATGTACTTTAAGGCCTATTTCACACGTCCATACTCTTTATGGATCCGCAAAGAAATCCCCATAGAAATGTCTATTCTTGTCCGCAATTGCGGGCAAGAATAGGACATGCTCTTTTTTTTTGCGGAGCTGCGGCCGTAAGATCGGCGACGCGCTCCGCAAAAACTGATGCGGAGAGCACAGTGTGTGCTCTCCGCATCGTTCCATGCCCCATTCACAGTCAATGGGTCCGCATGTATTCCGCAGAATTGCGGAATACATGCAGACGACATTGCGGACGTGTGAATAGGGCCTAAGGCTACATGTTTTTTGCTGTCCGCAAATCGGGATCCACAAAAAAAACTGATGGTTTCACAGATCCCTTGTAATAAATGCCTATCCTCGTCCGCAAATGAGAAAAAAGTAGGACATGCACTACTTTTTTTTTCTGAAGGGAAACACGGACAACGCACACGGAACACAAACGGATGAACTGTCAGCATTTTTTTGCTGACCCATTGAAATGAATGGGTTCCTAGCTATCCGCAAAAAAAAATGAAACGGAAGCCGAGAAAAACAACTGTCGTGTGCATGTAGCCTGAGAAGATATAAAATAAACTGTATAAAGTAATAAAGGGTACATTGGAGATACATTGAGCCGAAATTCTAGCTGTACACAATTTATTTGCTATAGATGTTTATGAGACTAAGTTCTGGATCTGAGATGTTGTAATACATGGGTGGTAGGGTATATACATAGAACGCTAGTATCAATAACCACATAAAACAGTTTGTAATTGCTGCTCTGTAGTCAGACATACATTACATATGCAATGTTCTTGGCAAACACTGAAAGAAGGACACAGGACACGATGACACATCAGTGAGTGACTATTTTATGTTTGTACCAGGAAATACATCTAAACAGAGAAGATGTATAGTTTTCTTTGCACCTTTCAACCTGTTTGAACCAAGTTCAGTTGTGTGTGAATGTGGTGCAACACGTCTGTGGACAAAATACTGATCTGCCATAAGGAATCTGGGGCCAAGACAAACCTTTCTTAGATGGTCTACATCAGTGGGTAAATTTGCCCCCCTTGAATAGTGACAAAAATTCCCTTTTGGGCACTGATTTAAAGGGAACGTGTAATGTTATACACACTGTCTGTGCTGTTGGCGGAATATAATATAGCGCAGAAGGAGCTGAGCAGACTGAGGTTTGTGGAAAAAGTTCAGGATAACCAGGACTTTACAGACAGAAATCCCTGCTAACTCTGGGCTTAAGAGTCCAGTGGGCAGTCCTTTTCAGTGACAACTATTTTTCTACCACATTCGTACTGAGAAGGCTGTCAATCAATGGTTGAAACCATCCACTGGACCAGGGATGACCAACTTGCGGCTCTCCAGCTGTTGCAAAACTACAAATCCCAGCATGCCCGAACAGCCTACAGCTATCAGCCTACAGCAGGGCATGGTGGGAATTGTAGTTTTACAACAGCTGGAGAGCAGCAGGTTAGCCTTCCCTGCACTGGACTCTTAAAGGGGATATTGACATCTGGGACATTGACAACATACCGCTAGGAGAGGTTCAAGTCTCTCCGCTGGGACCCACTCTTATCTCTAGCACGTGACCCTTGCAGTGAACAGAGAGTGGCCGTACATGCGCTGCCACCCTCTCGTCACTTCTATGGGAGTTCCAAACATAGCTGAGTAGTCCCATTGTCATGAATGGAGAACTAGCTGCAATTGCACAGTGCGCTCTCCATTCACCAATATGGGACTTCCGAAAATAGCCGAGAGAACTCCCATAGCAATGGATTAGCACTTTTTCGTTTTGAGGGCCAACCCCTTTAATGGGGTTACGCTATGATTGATGTAAAACATGAAAATAAGACATATCATATAGTCCATGACCCTCTCTTTCTAACAAAGCTAGTACCAGCCCTGTACCTCACATGGATCCAGCGATCTCTGCACTAATTGCTCTCCTAGATTTAGTTCAAGCTGGTAGCTCAGTATCCTTTCTTATGGGTTATGTCCTTCTGCTGAGGTTGAAGAATGGAACTGAGCCTGTGTGTCCACCTCATTGAGGTGAACAGAGAAATTAGAAATAAAACAAACAGCAGGTGGCGCTATACAGATACATTTCAGTGAATAACTCAGTGGCTATAATATTTTTTTTATGACATGCCATTACAAAAGTATTCAGATAAAGGTGCTGTTTTAAAAAATAAAGAATATTTTTTGTGGAGCAAACCTTTTAGCTTAGAATGAGCAGGGATTTATATTAATAATCTACTGGTTAACTTGCATTTTTTTCCACAAACCTTCCTATCAATCTACCTAGCTCCTCCTGCGCTATACCCTGCTGTCTATAGATTAGACAGTATGTACTACATGACATGTTCCCTGTAAAATATATATTATGCCTAAATGAAGGGAAGAACCACGTTGTCACCACCATGGCACTTCTGCGCTTGAAGGAGAGGTGCTCGATACTCTTAAAGTCTAACTGCATATCTGACACCTGCTATTAAAATCAATGTGAATGACACTAGCCTACGAGTGCCCATTGCTGGCTCACCTCCACTTATATAACACAAATGACACGCCTGATTGAGAGGTCAATAAATTGTGCTATCAGCCTAAAAGTCGGTCTCCAGCCACAAACCTCACTCTTGGCTGCAGACTGGACTTCCCTCCCTGGGGCCTCTTCTCTAAGTGCTTGCAAATACTAAACCAATGGAATTTCTCATTAATCAAAGTGCAATCCATTATCAATTATTAACTTTCATTTTTCTGCAATGTTATATGATTTATCTGGGCTGTGGTCACTGTGCTTTGCACTTCTGAAGCTTCTTGTTAGAGCTATAAGGAAAAGAAAGAAACAGCTGTCATGAAGAAGGACCTATATTGAGAGGGGTCTGAAATGCGTAAAACATAAGTTTATCCATGTACTGGAAGTGTTTTTAAACCACTGAAATAAAGTTTTTCGCCTTGTTGATTGAAGCTGGACTCTTCTAATAATTTTTGTTAGAGCTATATGTATTAGGGCTAACTAGTCAGCCTGCATTTGTGGGAGGGGCGGAGGCTCTTCTTAAACAAGCCACTGCCTCACTCCTGGGCGTGTGTTCTTCAGGTGCCCCACCCTCCCTCCCTTTTCTTCTCATTTCCACATGTTATGCCCCCTTTTCTAGGCCTACCCACGGCTATGGCTAAGGGCACAATTCAAGCCATTAAGTTAGGTTAGCTAGCACACAGCTAGCCGGGTTAGGTTGTTCTTGATGTTTATCTCCCTAGGGTCCATCAAGCATCGTTGGCCGTAGCCATGACCACAAATGTTTTTACGCTAAAAATGGAATACGGTATATAGTTTATAGTACAGGTATCCTTTCACTCCAGTGAATACTTTTAAATTCTGTGGTTGAAGTGCGCTTTCTGGTATTCTACATCTCTATTATGTCATTGCAATGAACTCTAATGTGCAGACCTTTGGGTGGAAAGTCATTGGGAAGGGTTTTCAAACAGTAATGACACTTGTCTGACCCCCATTACCGACATTGCTCTCAGCAGCATATACAGCTGGATCATATGTGCACAGAGGAGACGTGGATATTCACAGCTGCAGACTGTATCTCCACATATATCAATAATGCCTCTTTGTCCGAATCACAGTGTCATGCTGCCTTTCATCTTTATGGCATGGAAACTTCTACTGTATGTTGAAACACGACAGAAATTTTGACATTATGGGGATACTGAATCTAAAGATCAGAAGATGAAGTGTCTCTCCCAAGCAAAAATATTATGTCTAGCTGACTCGACTGGATAAATAGTTATAAAAAAGCAGGTGCGTTCACAGAACGGAAGGAATGTAGCACTATATATTTATTTCCATGGGTTCCGCAAGCATTGGAACATCACTTCTTCCAAGATAGGACCATAGGTTGTGAGCATTCCACCCACCATCTTCAGAAGACTAGCTACGGAACACCCAACATCTCACAATCAGATGGAGAGATGTTCTGAAATACTGCAGAGGCATTTAGAGACCTCACATGGGGCTATGGGACAGCACTGTCATCTAGTGAACTAATGTGCCATGCGAAAGAAAGGCGTTTTCTTCTTACTGGACTGAAATGAGTTTTCCAATCTTGTTAATTATCTGAATGTGTTTAACAGGAAATCTTGTGCACTTCACGTCTCTACTGATATATCATACTCTGACATTTCCATGGCAGCAGATTCTGTCATTAAAATTTTAAAGGAATATAATGCTTCATGTGATCGCTGCTTCAGAGTACATCCTTTATGGGTTCCTAAGCCCACACCATCAATAGTGGCAAATTTGGCATTTTTGAATGTAGAATGAACAAATGCAGACTCTGATAAGCCTCCAAATGATTCTAGATCATATCCATATGGCATTAATCTTAAAGAGGTGTTTTTTTTTTAGGACACAACACATTACCACTTAGTAAGTGATTCATTATGCCTTGTTTTCCTGCACTACATCGTGGTCAAGTGACATTTTCCACTGTGTTGGTTCCCCATGTCATGAGAGCACATCTACATCTGAGGGCCCTTGCACACGACCGTATGCCCTCCGAGACATACAGTCCGTGAGCAGGCCATATGTCCTGGAGCAGCATAGATCGTGCGCACGGGAGCACGCAGCATCATAGATTACAATGATGCTGTGGATATTGGCCATCCTGCGCTACTATTGTCCTGCACTCATATGATCATCTGAGTGCAGGACAATAGCCCCGCGGGTGGCCCGACGTGCACAGCATCATTGTAATCTATGATGCTGAGTGCTCCGTGCGCACGATCTATGGCGCTCCGGGACATATGGCCCGCTCACGGACCGTATGTCACGGAGGGCATACGGTCATGTACAAGGGCCCTGAGGCATAGCAAGGCTTGAAAGGCTCCGCCCTGTAAACACATCATCAGTGACTTTGCCTCTGTTCTACTCATTCTCCTGGAGCCTGCCCTGTAGATGTGAAGTCAGCAATAATGCTGTGTTTTAGGGTGAATGCACACAACCATATCCATTTTGTGGCAAAATATGGATGTGGTTCTTGTGTGTCCAGCGCTTTTTGAAGGCCTCATTGAAAAAAATGCCTATTCTTCAACCGCAAAATGGACAAGAATAGGACATGTACTATAATTAGTGGTTTAGCTCCACGGATGCAGACAGAACACGAGCAGGTCAGACGCGAACTGAAAATACAGTTGTGTGAATGCACCCTTAGGGCAGGGATTTTCCTGCAGGGCTTCAAGCAGGCTTGAATCTGTGATGTTCAAGCTGGTAGGAGAAGAGAGGGCGGCAGAAACCTGATGCTACAGACACTCCCTGTGAGTCTTGAGCTGGGATCTAAACACAGGGTGCAGGTCACAGATCGCAATTATGCAGAAGGAGTCAAAGTGGCCTCAGAGCTTCATCATCTAATTTAGGGCTCATGCACACGACCGTATGTATTTTGTGGTCCGCAAAAATGGATCCGCAAAAAAGACGGATGATGTCCGTGTGAATTCCGTATTTTACGATCCGCAAAAAAAGAACCGGAACGGACACGGAAAGAAAATACATTCATGTGCATCAGCCCTTAGATAATGTAATAAAGTTAACATCTAGGGGAGCTCCAAAGTGTGAGCTACCAGAGGCAGATTGGCCATAGAACTTCCACTGGCCTGAGCCCTCTTCACGTCCGGCCAGTGGAAGTTTTTGGGGATGTATTTTGTGCTGTTGGCAGTATTTTGTAATGGACTGGGGTATTTGGCTCTGTTGGGGTGGTATAAAATGCCGCAATATGGTATTGCTGTCCCTGCCTACTTATGTGGGCCCTGCCTTCGATCGATTAGGACCTACAAAACAGGGCCACTTTTAGTATTTTTTGCAGGGCCACGTTAAGTTCCTAGTACGCCCCTGTGAGCTAAGCATGTTGCTATAGTACTGCATGAGCCCCTGCAAAAAATACAACTTTACAGAAGTTGTGATGTGTGCATAATACTGCGGTGGCAAAATACTGTATTCCTGGTAGATAATATGACCTACTTTATGAAGGAGCTGCTTTAGAGGCAAGGGTGTTTTTCAGGACGTTACACGTCCTGCTTGATAAAGAGCTGCTTTTGAAGCATGGATAATTCAACATCTTGCCTAATTTAGTTCCATGTAATAGTTTTTATCATCGTAAGCAATTTTTTGATGGGTTTTCTTTGTTTTCTGCATTTGACCTTAGCTGAAATTCATCAGAAAAAACAACAACAATGTAATATGCTTTACTATACAAAGAAAGCTAGATATTTTGGTCATGTTTTTTGAGAGAGTTAAAGAAAGTCAAGCACAGAGAGACCGTCCCACAGCGAACATTTCCACGGGCAAATTACTATGTGTTACAGATCTACAAACAAACCAGCAATCACAGAGGAATCTAAATTACCAGGAGAGAGAAAGGAAAACCGCAAAGTTATTCTGTATAAGGGAAAAAAGCCGTTCCTCAATTATGCCGTCTTTTTAAAGTTGTCATGGTATTTATTTTGGTGGCGTCCTCTCTCTCTCTCTCTAGAGGAATTCTGGATTGCATTTCTATCTAACTGGCACACAATCACTATTACTGCAAATGAAAAATATTTTTGGATCTATCATAAAGCCTTGCCCATTAATTATCCTATTAATAGTGAGTGACTTCTGATGTATCACAGTAATTCCACCAGTACATGACAAATTTGGGTTACACCCATCGGGACTTCCCTTGGGGTAGCCGAGGATAGATTCATTCAGAATTTACCCTGTGTTTCCTTGTTCCTCCGCTTATATTTAAAGAGGAAGAAGAGATTATTAGCAGACATAAAATATAACACTTCCTTTAAAGAGGATGTCCGGGAATAAATAACTTTTAACCAATGCCGGCAGTCTGCCTCTGCTATTGAAAGATTCATTCTTACCTGCTCCCCGCAGCTCTGTTTCTGCACCCTGTACGCTTCATCTTCTGGCCCGTGGCTTGTTTACTTCCTGCCGGCATGGTCACCTGCTCTGTTGCAGCCAACCACTGGCTTCAGCTGTGACACTTGCCAGCATTGAAGCCAGTCATTGGCTGCAGTGGAGAAGGTGACCATGCCCGAAAGGAAGTAAACAAGCCACGGCACCACTGAAAAGTTATTTATTCCCCTTTAAGGCACATCATGTTTTACCGCTAAGGCTTCTTTCACATTAGCGTTAGGATTGTCCGGCAGGCTGTCCAGACAGGGGAGCAGCCTGCTGGATACATACTAATACTTGCACACGTGTGCTGCTGGAAGTCCGCTCTGGCACCATTCACTATACGGGGATGGGTCGGAGATGCGGCCGCAGCTCAGCAAACATGCCGAGAGGGGGCCGGACAAAAACCGCAGCACGGTCCGGGAAATCCAACCATCATACATAGCAGAGCTAAAACATATGTTTGGCTGGTATTTTCTTGCCTCAATGGACTGAAGGTTTTCAATTCAACTATATATAAAAACATACAGTATATATACAATACACATGGAAACGGAAGTGAATGGCAGACTATGTATAAGCAGTCTGGAGCATATTTTACAAATGGTCCTGCCAAAAGTCACTCTTACACATGGTGAGCCTTACATCTCAATTTAAAGGGGTACTTACCATAATGCAATACTTAGACCATATTTTCAACCATGTGCTATCTGCATTTTTTGCGGCTCTCAACTTGACCCATTCATTTGTATGGGGATATGCACACATCTGATCTGTGAGGCCGTTCCACAAATTACGCCTATTCGGGTCCGTATTGCGGATAAGAATAGTCCTTTCTATTGATTGGAATGAGAAAAATGCAGAATGCATATGGAATTGCAAATACAGATACAGCTGTTTGCATGAAGCCTTAGTTGCATCAATTTTTTTCATAACTCATTAGATTGGCTTTAATATAAAAAAAAAATGAATGATGGAAATGTAAGTTTCAGAGCTGGACAGAAAAATAACGCATGCAACCATTTTCTCTCTATTGCAAACATCATCACTAAAGATGTACTATGACATGTTGTAATGTCTGTTTTTGAGCCTTTTTAGGCAGCATGTTAACTGTTTGTGCGATCCCGCTAGTCCTGTAGAGGGGTTTCCCCCGTAGAGTTCAATGGGGCTGTTAACAAGCAGAAAATCTGCACGAAAATCTGCAACAAAAACTCATAAAAATGCACCAAATTACGATAAATAATGTAGATTTATGTGCTTTTTTTGTGTGCACTTTGGGTGCAGATTTCATGCTGATTTTCTGCACACAAATAATGAGGAAACAAAAGGATAGATGTTAACAGGGCCGTACCTGACCTGTATAGGATGGGACACAATGGCTGCCATACTCACCTACTGCTTCTCTGTAGCCCTGCACACTCACAATGGCAGTCATTCATAGAGTGCGGTATGAAAATGACACATCCTCCAGGAGATATCCGAGCACATTGGTTTACTGGACTCTCATGACTCGTAAAGACCTTGCTATTTTCACTGAGGCAATGATGCTGATTACAGAAAAACTGCAGAGCTGCAAACAGAAGCAACGGGCCGTGCAATAGGGGCACTAGGACGCCCTGATAGGAAGCAAGTATGTCGAAGCGCAATACTGATCTAGGAGAGAGCTTACATTACAAACATGGCAAGTTCCAGAGGATGTCTCACTGCCAAAGTTTTATTTTTCTTCTTTTTACATTTTTTTTTTCCTTCAAAGCCTCGCCGTTTTAAATATCCAGAAAGGAAATTATTCTTTCTTTCCCTATCTTTTTAAACACAGTAATCTGATGCACAAAGTAAACCAGACTACAATATTGTGATTGTACAATATTTCCATTGATTAGCGCTCCTGGGATCTGCAGAGGATACGCTTGCACACTTCATCAAAAGCTTCATCTATATTACTACATCATTTCCTAATACCTCAAGGCACATACACAGTTATGTTAAAGATAGGAAGGGTGGGGAACAAGGCAAACAAAAGGACTGGCCTGAGGTCAAGGGAAGAATTTCAGCCTCTAGTGTCTGATGAAAAGACCAAGTCTGACACCCTCTTAGATAAGTAATCACGTTACGTTTGTCACAGAGACACATTAAAGGAGATGTGTGAACCTCAGGAAATTGGTGTCAGTTTATCATCTCAAAAGAGATATATCCACAATTAGAAATTCTGAACTCGTAAGGAAATATCAAATTCAATAAACGCTACAAAACCTAAGTATGTGGTGGTGCTATTAAATGTTGTGAATGTGAAGCAACGAATTTGGAGCAAGGTAAAAATATGAGCCCAGATTTACTAACCAGTGTCGAGAAACTGTCTAAAAAATGGTGCAAATTGTTTGAATCTTGTGCAAACAAGGTTTCTACAATTTTTGGCTCGCTTGAAAGGCGGTGGGGCTTAGTGGAAAGGGATATGGCTTTGTGAGAAAAAGAGAATGTCCTAAAATGCAATATTTTGCACCAAAATTGTGCTAAAAATAAAATTCTGTCTCAAAGTAAGCTAACCAATAGTTGGTATAAAGTTAGAAAAGAAGTATCCCGCCCTGCACCAAATTCATCATCCAGCCTGTGCCACTGTGAACAAGGAAGGCCAATTATCTGAATGACCAACATGTAATACTATATTGTCTTCACAGTGGCTTGGCTGCCCGTGGTTTTCTAGAGCTGATCATATACTAGTTTCACATTAGCGCTTTTAGATCCGGCAGGCCGGGTTGAAGATGTCTGGATCCGGGCACTGTCTGACGCTACCTGACACCCGCCAGCCCCATTCATTATAATGAGAAATGGTGGAAATCTGACACAACCAGGGGCTTGTGACCGCTAACGGGCCCGGCAGTGAAGTTTGCCCTGGGGCCCATACAACTTTAGTTACGCCAATGGCCACAACCTAGAAAATATGCCGAGAATCAGTCAGAAGAAAAACGCTTCACACATGTTTGCCAGGTTGCGACTGGATCTCTCCGCCGGTTCCCATTATAGTGAATGGGGCGGACGGGTGTCAGGTGTGAAACTAGCCTTAGTTAGAAAGATTACAATTTTTGGGTTATCAAGTAGATTTAAACTGCACATGTGTCATGACAAGGACATTTTATAAATGTATTCCACATACGGAAATTCAGCACCTACATTTTACTACATTATTCATCAAGGCCCAAAGTGGACACTGTATGTGCTAATGCTGAGGAAGAACTGTGCTGCTCCAAGGCACCAGACATGAATAATGCACAAAGGTAACAATATGTATGTCCAATACAGTATTTTACCCAAACCAGGGGAAGTTCTCATAGTACATGATCCACGGCACCGTTTTCCTTATTTAGTTGACCATAATGAAAACTAATTTGAACAATGCTCTTTAGATACACACATAAAGAAGGTACCGTAAATGTAGTGTTCACTTCATATGTCACATATGGGTCGTAATTCAATGTATACTGTAAGTGCTAAATCCCTGGAAAGAGGGACAGGGCTTGGTTCATTCTATTTCCAGTGAAGTTCAAAGAAAAATAAAGTGTAAAAGAAATATTTCTCTTTATATTTGTCATATGTATGCAATTATCCGTACGGCCCTAGAAAAGCAAAGGAGATGGACAAGTCTGTCTGCATAGCAATTTTAAAACGACCACATCCAACGCCTTTTAAAAATACTTTTACCACTCCTCCCTCCAATTAAAGAGGCGCCCTAAGACGTCTAGTTTGATATTTTCTAGTTCGTCATGAATTTAATATACTGCATGGATATGTCAAATGCAATTTGCTACCATGCGCATATCTATGGTGTAGTACCTACTGAAATCTACTTGAATTAAGTTGATTTTGTAAAGGATGAACTCACTTCCGTGTGTCAATGTCATAGTTTTCGCTCTGCAGAGGCGCCCATAGTTTTTCTATGCTTCTGGGGCATGACTACCACGTGACGTCTCCATGGGCAGCTATGTATGAGGCCTCATTATTACAGGCATTATGGGGGTCATTTATCAAACTGGGGTTTGCCCATAGCAACCAATTAGATTCCACCTTTCATTTTGGACAGCTCCTTTGGAAAATGAAAGGAGGAATCTGATTGGTTGCTATGGGCAACTAAGTCAGTTCTACTTTACACCAGTTTTATAAATAACCCCCTATATTCTCCCAGAGTAAACACTATAGAAATGGACACTTTATGGCCCCACTTATTTCATAATGTCAAATATTAAAATGTTTTCCAAAGAGGGAAGGTTTCCCTGGTTGTTTTTGTTGGGATTTGTTCTTGCGTTTAGTTAAAAAAACAACAACAATAGTAGGTTGAATGGACCCTGAAACACTTGTGTGTGTGACTGATAGAACTGCTGCCTTTCTTGTCCTTCTCTTCCATTGCCCTAGTACAATGCTACTGTTCTCTGCATACCAGCTGTATGAAATCCTATTACAGTAATCCCCAACGAATGGCCGTGTTTTAATGGGATAGATGGCTAAACTATGAAACCATTCACTGTACCATCCAAGGAGTTATAAAATGGTGATAATGCGGCCTGGAATACAGGAAACCTTTACTAACATGATAACTTCTTATCAGTCTGCATCTGTGGTATCAGATGACGGCATCAGCATTAGATGCATGGCACTGTCCTTTTTTTTTCACATTGCAAAATTGGCAGCTGAATGCAAGTCAGTAAGACTATGTTCACATCTGTGTTAGGAGCCTCCAAAAAAAAGCACAGCATCTACACTATTTTTCCAGTAAAATGACGGACAGCATGACGACAGAACTGACCAACACAGAGCAGAAAAGAGCCTCATTTGTATAGAAGAGATTTTCTATCCTAAATGCACCAGAATTCAGGCTCAATTTAAGCCAAAAATTGCATTAATTGCACCACATTTATTGGACAGGATTTGTAAATCTGTCCCATAGTATTACAACACTAAAATGAATATAATACACTGTATATTCATATTTTTTTTGCTGTATTTCTGAAGGCTGTCGTGTGGATGAAAGGCGCCTAATGTGAAGAAGCTACCTACTGTATCGCAGGTTTGTTATGTTTTTACCCAAAATGGGACATGTGGTTACCACATTCTGAGATATTTTACATGCCACAGGTGCTCCGCTGGAAAAGAATGCAGAACGAACGTGAAGGAGATTTTACAGTGAAGCACAGCAGTATGTATAGGGATTCCACGCATTTCATCCGGTAAATATTGACACCCATAAACCCTTAATCGGTGCGGCATGAAGAAAGCCATCCTCAGCATAGACAGACAGCTTCTGTCCTAAAGGTCACAATTTCTTTCTAGGTGTGACAACCAAAAGAATTCATAACACCAGTACAAACACAAAACTAACGCCACACTTCATTAATAAATGTAACATCTTTATTATAGCATAGTCACAGTAAAAATGGTAAGACATGTCAGAAAATACCTCAAAGCCCCTGGAGCCCTGTTGTTGTTCATTCATGGATATAATCGCACCTTTATACTAGGACCAAAAAGACGGCATCCAAACATGCAACACATGAGTAATAAATACAAAGGTCCAGCTAAGTTAAAACAGTAGAGTGTAGATCGTGCAAATAGGAATCAACGTAACAACCAGGGATCAAGGGACCCACAGCAGCACCCCGACGTACGTTTCGCCCAAGCTTCTTCCTGGGGGTGTATTTATTACTTATGTTTGCATGCCGTCTTTATGGCATCATTTTGGTCCTAGTATGCATTTATGTGCGATAATATCCATGAACGAACAACAACAGGACTCCAGGGACTTTGGGGTATTTTTCTGACATGTCTTACCAATTTTACTATTGTGAATGGATTTTTAGTGATTATGTATTTGTATTGGTGTTTTGGGTGATAACTATGAATGGACCACACAATTTTGGTTGTACAGATTGGCTCAATTTTGATAGGTGCTATATAATCAAAAGAATTCCCAAATGTTCAGAATTCCTACGATTGTTGAAATTCGCTAGTGACTTTTTCGGAAGTAGGGATACACTGAGGCTGTGCCATGGTGTACGACACATCATAACAATACTTCTCCAGGGCGTAGGTAAAGAGAGATTAAACTATTGTACCATAAAAAGCGGTTATCATTCATTGCCATCAATGGCACTAGCATAAACATTTTCAATACGTATGGTAGCCTACAGTATGCATTATGCCAAGCTCACCCCTTTAAAAAAAGGCATGTGAAGAGTGGATGTTATCCCCTGCAGCCTGGAAAACTTACTAGAATTTATAGCTCAAATCTAAACCAGCTCATAGTAGATCTGACTTTCTGATGCTAGAGTCCTACATCTCTTGACCCATTGATATCCTTTCAAGTTATCAGAAAAGTTATTCTGTGGGATAGATAAGATAAATGCTGGTAGAGCTTTGCGTTGTTTTCTATGGATGTCTTATTGCCTGCTCCGTAAAAAATTCTAACTGGTGCCTGAAGGGTCTAACTGGCCCAGGAAAGCTATTTGTCCACCCTGTTCGCGGTCAAGAGTCAATAACTAGCTATTTTTGGAGCTAGGGAATATATAATATTACTGATAAAAGGGGGACAGAAATACCCTATTCATTCTAGACAGGAATGTCGCCATTCGTTTTCCCATACACTACATACTGATCTGAAGTGAAGAGCTATGATGAATGAACACAGAGCTCTCACTATGTGGCGGGCTGAGTGGTCACTGTATTCTTGTGATTACATTATCACGGCAATCCTGGGATTTTGTTTAATCTTTTCCTCTAACAATAGCCATCTTATTAGAAGACTGGGCAGACTTCATGGAGTAAAAAGAACACGAGCAGAGAGCATTACAGCCGCAATTATAGGAGCGAGCCTTTTGATCAGTGAAAATGTCACCATTAGAGACCAGAATACTTAATTCATTAGGCACGAACAGTGTTTTGGACATGTCTTCAATATTATCCAAAGATATTGTCCATAATTTGAAAAGCATGGGGCAATGAGTAGTCCAATTAGTCCTCTATGAGCTGAACAGGCTCCTTTTAAGAGTTTCTTATTTTTCTAAGTATTGTGAAGCAGGTTTGTGGATGTGGGCTGATATAAAAAGTATTAAGACATAGACAAATGTGTTATCTATGGATATACAGCAGTGACGATATTTCTAGTGACGAACTATGTTGCTTTAAAGAGTTGTGCCCAAATGACTTTTTAAGCTAAAGTGTATTTTTATCAGTTACTCCTGGTCCCATACCACTCCTCCTTTTTTTTTTTTCAAATTGATCTCATTTTCAGTTTTCTCTTAGCCCCCATGCTTGAATCCTATTTCCTGGTTTGCAATGTGTCTGCTGTCCCATCATGCCTTAGGGCAGTGAGATATGTCCTGACATTGGCAGGACATGTGGCACTAACTATGCCCCTTGTTCTTACCAATGATGCTTGTGCGTCCTACATTACAAGGCTCCACTACTGGACGTAACCAACAGCAACTGAAAATCACAACAGATTCCCCACAGAATGCAATGGTAGGCGATTTACTTTAGAATAATGCAGTTTTAATAAATGGTGGCATTTGGGGAAAGTGGTATCTGTTGGGCGGGATACATTTATGTTTCTGGCACAAGCTCCTTAAGCTGGCCATACACATTAAGGCTCATGCACACCATCCACAAATTGAGGATCTGCAAATCATGGATACCGGCCGAGTGCGTTCTGCATTTTGTGGAATGAAACATCTGGCCCATAATAGAACAGTCCTATCCTTGACAGTAATGCAAGGACAATAATAGGACATGTTCTATTTTTTGTGGCACACCCATGCGGACACACAGACATGGAATGCACACAGAATCATTTCCGTTTTTCTGCAGCCCGATTGAAGTGAATGGTTCCGCATACAGGCAAAAGAAGCCAGAACGGAACAGAATCTTTCCTTCCCCACAATCTGCTGCTCGTTGGTGGAGAAGACCGCTGTATTTA
Organism: Bufotes viridis; assembly: GCA_033119425.1. Classification (NCBI taxonomy): domain Eukaryota; kingdom Metazoa; phylum Chordata; class Amphibia; order Anura; family Bufonidae; genus Bufotes; species Bufotes viridis. The sequence goes on from CM065591.1 coordinate 297,279,555, forward strand.
CATGAAACAATCTCCTCCACAGTATCGGGAGGAGCGATCACTAATGTCATCGCTCTTCCCTATACTGACTCGTTGTTTGCCGGCAGCAGATCATGTTTACACAGCAAACAACGATTTTTGTGTGTGCACAAATGATCAGATTACCCGATGACCGAACATCTTGCTCGTTCATCGGGTAATCAGTGTTCCTATGAGTGTTCGATGGTGATTATTTTTAGGGTTCTCTGCCTGTGTAAACGGCCCTCAAGTCTCTGGCTAATGTTTCCGACTGTAATAGGGGGTCCTAATCTGCCACTTTGAGTTCATAGTAATGATACCCATTTGCATTCAAGAAGGACTTGCCATTTTGTTGTGTTTTTAACCATCTTACAGTGTGTAAGATCACTGATATTCATGACATTTCTGGTGGTGGCTTATCATCTAGAAGGGTTAATGGGAAATATTCAGTTCGCCAGATCCGCCTCTCCGTCACTGTCATCTGTCGGGGGCTACCCATATATATCAGATTGTCGGCCGAACCCTCAGCGGATTGGGCCAACAATACTTTAATGTGTATGGGAGCCTTAAATTGAACCCCAAAATAAAATTTGGAATGAGCTAATCTTATAAAAGACACATTTTCAGCAGTTGAATCCAGGCTGCCTGAACTCAATCATATGTAGGTAGTATGGGAAATCTCTGGGGCACATGTTGTATGTTACTTGGCTCGGGAGTCAATAGATACGACATACCAATGGCATTGATCACTATAAAGGGTGCCTGAGAATAATAGCGGTTTTCCTACATTAAGTATTCAGTTTTACTACCCTTTAGCTCAACCTAATATATATCAATGACTTGCTCATAGATCCGTGGAATGAGCCAAAAATCTATACTGAAAAAGATTTCTGCTTTTAAAACAAGCCCCAGATGTGTACAAACTTGGCTTGTTTTACAGGGGAAAGAAATAGCCTAATACAGATGAAACGACTTATGCTGCCATATTTAATGTCTTAGAAAGTTCAGTATTTCAACCAGTTAACAATGCACGTTATCCTATTTTATTTAATAGTCATCATTTATGACTGCAAATTGGCAACAAACAAAACCAGACGTAGAAGAGATAGTGTGAGAACCATAAGCGGATTCACATGGTCTATATAACAGTCCAAGAGACACAGAAATCCTAGTGAGGGGCCTGCACTAAAATCAGTCCAGGTATTAATGTAGGTATTAAGACATGACAGCACAGTATGCAGTCACTAGCTGCCAAACCTTCTATTCTGACTGTATCTTCCAATGATCTAATGTCTATAGAGCCTGGTAGAAGCTTAGCAAGTCCTAGCCAGTCCTCCACCAGCCAGCAGTATAGAGGTCATACACATCTAGAAGTAGGTTGAACAAGCATTAAGCAATCTTCTGAAGAACTTTTACATTTGCTTGAAATTGGCTATACACGTTCCACTGCCAAGTATGAACGATCTTTTGGATAAAAATATCGGATGAAAATATTAAATATGGCCGACTTGTTTCCAGGTGATGCCAGACTGTTGTTGGTTGGCTAAAATGATCGACTTTTCTTAAATTTTACCTAGTGAGCAAACATTTTAGTTGAAGTTGCTTGTTTTGAACAACTGTATTGTAATGTGTATGATTACCTTATGATAAAAAGCCAACTGTTGGAATCAGTAGGGCTTCCACTGGTTGAAGCCCACCATTGAGTGATGCGTATACTATCCCCTAGTATGAAAACCCCATGAACGAGTATACTGATGCCTATAATACATATTCATGACAACATACAAAAAATGTATGTATATTAAATCACTAACACATCTACTTGTCAACCAGGACGTTGGTCAACAGTTAAGGTGCCCACGCACCTTTAACAGCTGTTGGCCGAATTAGCTTGTTTGGGCTTACACCTACCTCTCCTGACTCCCCGATATACATACACACTTGGCGGAGATGGGGGGACAGGAAAAAGCTGCTGCCAGACACCTGTAATGGTGTTTTATTTCCTGGGAGAACAAAAGGATCAGGCGTTTAAATTCAAAGTGCCTGATCCTTCTCTCCCACAGCATCATACGTTGGGGAGAGTCGGGAGCTTGTTCCCGCTGAAAATGGTGGGTTTGGCTGACAATAGCCTAATGCTGTGATGGCTAACCTCTGGCACTCCAGCTGTGGTAAAACTTCAACTCCCAAGATGCACACTTGCTTGGCTTCTCGTAACTCCACAGAAGTGAATGGAGCATGCTGGGAGTCGTAGTTTGACCACAGCTGAAGTTCCAGAGGTTAGCCATCACTGGACGGGGTCTTTTAGACGTAGGTGCCATGCTTTACATTTGGGTTGAGGGTAAGTGAAAGAAAATGCTTCACCTTTTTAAACTGACAAGCATGCTTTAAACATTCTCAATGATATTTGAAATGATAGTATTCTACGTATTATGTTAACCATGGGAAAATTACCTAAGATCACTACTACTATGGTATACATTTCACACACGAGTACATATAAATTGACTGTCACATCTGCTAATTATATCTGAATAGCGAGAGACAAAAATGAAACATGTTAAATATGTGATATAGCGACATTTTTCTCTGCTCTTTGCACACCTTAAAGAGTTATGTCAGACCCAACAAACTTGAGATCTTTATCCAATATATCCTAGCAACATGCAGACTACTACAATTAGCATAGTCATTGCTACATCCATATACAGATGTAGCAGTGCTGGACTTGTCATTTAGCACAAAGTGTGATTTTTTTCCACGGAGCTGCAGCTGAATCCTACAGCATTATCTTAATTCATGCTCAGAGGAAATAACCTAAATAACAACTTCAGCTCTGCTACATCTGTACATAACGTTATTTACAGACACGCACATAATGAATGAATTCATTGAATGGCCCAATCTTGTATCCACTGTAATCAGATTACTTGGTGTTAATGAGATTTACTGTGCGCACCTTCTGGCTGAAGCACTGTCACAGGCAAGTACACTGGGTGGACATGCCACTTGGCCTTCTCCTGCTGGCCAAGCTCATAAGGAATGCTGTCCTGCCTGTTACTGAATGCACACTTTCTACAAGTATCTGCTGCTAGTCGCTTCTGACAAGGGGTGTTTACCCAAGTTTATGTCTCTGGTTTAAGCAAATCATTGCAATATAATCTGCCAAAAGCCTCCTGTAATTATTAAAAATTAATATAATTACTTCTGTACCCGTTTGGGTCTTAGATCAAGCTCACAAGGGATCATACAAAATATAGGCAGGAGTGTCACAGGTGATTAAAGCATTCCAAAGACATTCCACACACACTTAAAAGAAGACATTCCTTTCCTGTGATGTTCATCCCTTCCTACCTGCTTATGTATTAATGTATAGAACAATGCCTGGCAATGCCTGTCTGTATCATACATCATAAATGATAAGCTTTATTAATAAATTGTAATATGTGACACTAGGCTGCTGTCCGGCAGCAATCGTATCAGACTCTTGGCAAATCAACTAATATCTTGTAATGAGATACAAAATAGTTCTGACAAATTTTGGGGTGAATGGGAGGTATGGAGGCATTCTGTGCCTGGAGTAAAATGCTAAACTCTTCTAAAAACGTAGTATAGTATGATATAAGAAACGTAAATATTTTCACGCCAATAGCTAGTGCCAGGGTTTTGTCATCACCCTTTGCCCAGTTACACATAAGGGCCTCTTGCACACGACTGTATTTTTGGTTCGCATTTGATGCAGACCAATTCATTTCAATGGGGCTGCAAAAAATTCTGACAGTACACTATATACTGTCCGCATCCGCATGTTCGTTTCGGCTCGTTCCCCCCCCCCCACTCAAATAGTAAAAAATATATATATGTGTTGATATTATCACTGATGGTAATAGTATGTTTTACTATAACAATGCATTCATGCTACAATTTAAAGCATACCCGTTGTTTCAGGTGTTTTCCAGCATGGAGGGAAGACATGCAGCTGTACTGGGCAGTGTAGAAGTGAATCCAACACTGGGGCTTGATAAAACAATTACTACAGCAGCATGCTCCTCCCAGACCCCCACCAATGTAACAGTTATTCCATATCCTGTGGCTAGGGTATAACCTAATATAACCAGAATACCCCTTTAAAGTAAAGGATGCATTTTAACAACTGGCAACACAGCTAAAAAGTGACATAAATATTTAACAAAATCATATAACATATTCATCCACCTGCTCTTTACCAATAACCCAAATTTGACAAAATAAAAATAAGGGCCTTTTAGTCTATATTTGCTGTGTGCACAGTAAGTTAAACGGACCTACAGGACCCCAGTCTACCTTGTCCTTTTTGCCTCTTTTAGACCACTATCCATGAGGGATACTAGATTTTTTTTACTGTATGGAATAGTGCAGAAGATTGTGCTATTCAATACAGAAGCATCTACTAAAAAATGTATACTGCGTGCATAAGATTTCAGAAAAAAGGGTGCCTATGTGTAATGGATGCCAATGGACAGGATAGGATGCATAGGCACTGTACAAGGAAGTGTGAAAAGTATATCACATTGCACCACATATTCTAAAAAAAGGCTTTGATGATTGTCTGACATAGGTTAAACTAGACCTTTGCACATACACTCAGACAGACGACATCTGTGTATGTACTGTCAGTAGACAGATTATGGTAAGTACCTCCCAGCATGCCTGGAGAACCTGCACTGCCCAATACACACTATTGTTTATTTCATTAAAGTGCAAAGTATTCACATAAACACCTATACGCATGTAATAGTAATTACAGAGGGATGTTATATATAAAGGATGGGGCGCTAGTCACATAAACACTTATCCATATGAAATAGTAAATACAGATATGGTGCCATATATAAAGAATGGGGCAGTATTCACATACACACCTATCAATATGTCAAAGTACATACCTACATGGTGCTATATATAAAGAATGGGGCAGTATTTACATAAACACCTACCTATATGTAATAGTAAATACATACAGGGTGCCATATATAAAGGATTGGGCAGTAGTCACATAAACACCTATCCATATATCATAGTACATACAGACATGGTGTTATATATAATGGATTGGGTATTACTCACATAACCTATCTATATGTCATAGTAAATACAGACATGGTGTTCTATGTAAAGGATGGCGCAATATTCATATCCATAGTCATAGTACATACAGACATGGTCCTATATATATAAAGGATGGGGCAGTATTCACATGAACACCTATCTACATGTAATAGTACATACAGACATGGTGCCATATATAAAGGATTGGGCAGTATTCACATAAACACCTATCCATATGTCATAGTACATATAGACATGGTGCTATATATAAAGGATTGGGCAGTATTCACATAACTTATCCATTTGTAATAGTACATACAGACATGGTGCCATATATAAAGGATGGGGCAGTATTCACCTAACTTATCCATTTGTAATAGTACATACAGACATGGTGCTATATATAAAGGATTGGGCAGTAGTCTACTGAATTACCAACACATAATTGAACTTACACTATCCTCCTTGTAGGATTCCCTAGGTGTATAATTATTATGCCATCAATGGTGCCCTAAGGGAAAGGGGCCAGCTTTAATGTTTTCGAGAGGAGGACCAGAATCCAATAGTTTCTGTAGAAACCAATAAAAGCCATACTTAACGATACTAGAGGAGATGACTATCTACTTGTGTTTGGAGATGCCACTGAAGTCTTCTTAGGGTACTTTCACACTTGCGTTAAAGTTTTCCGGTGTTGAGTTCCAGCGTAGGGGCTCAATATCGGAAAAAAACTGAGTTTTATCCTAATGCATTCTGAATGGAGAGCAATCCGTTCAGTATGCATCAGGATGTCTTCAGTTCAGTCACTCTTACAGTATTTGGCCAGGGAAAATGCAAATAAATAAAAATAAAAATACCGGATCCGTTTTCCGGATGACACCGGAGAGACGGATCCAGGGTTTCAATGCATTTGTTAGACGGATCCGCATCCGGATCCGTCTACAAATGCTTTCCGTTTGCACACATATTTCCAGATCCGGCAGGCAGTTCCGGCGATGGAACTGCCTGTCGGATCCTCACTGCAAATGTGAAAGTACCCTTACCTTTACACACCACACGCCATGATGAAAATATGAGGAGTATTTTCTATACACCAGACATTCCTATACTTGGATACATGTTACTCGTCACTAGATCATGTATTATTATTATTATTACTATAGGCCCTTTCCATTGTCCAGCTTCTTCCTTTATAAATGATGATCTGGCTCAGGCAGGGGCGTAGCTGAAGGCTCATGGGCCCTGGTGCAAGAGTTCAGCTTGGGCCCCCCTTCCTTCAGTGCTTTGTGTGTCTTGTAATGAGGCAAAAGTGTCTTTGGGCCACCTCAGGCTCCTGGGCCCGGTAGCGATTGCTACCTCTGCACCCCCTATAGCTACGCCCCCGGGCTCAGGCTCTCCATACATCTGGATAGTGAAGGTCAGTCTTCCTACTCCATATACTATTTTGATATATTCTAAATTTATCTAAATCCAGTTTTCCAAACTGCAGTGTGCAGTCTAGACACATTTACAGATTTGTACATTAATATTGGCTTTGCTAGACTCCATTCCATATTCAAGGCATTTGTTTGGATGCAAGTATAAATTCCCCTTTAATCAGCAAATTCTGGGCCAGTAATACATGATATCCTAAGAGTGATACAATATGAAGTCACTGTAGTGGAATTTGTAAGGACTAGAGCAGGACATTACCCCATATAAAGCAGAATCAGGCAAGATCTGGGATGTTATATCTACGTATCAAGTGATTTACTATATTTCATTCAGTCTTTTGTTGGACAAGAAATGCTATCCATTCATTTCAGTTACTTGAAGTATTCCATGCTGTGAACGTTTTCCCCTTCTGGTGACCAGATGAACAGAGATATGTGCGCTGTAGACCTTACAAACCATAAACGGAACTAATCCAAGCTTCTGACTCCTCCACTTGTTGACTCCTTCATCAATGGCTCATGTTAAATAATTAGTAAGAACACTTTTACTGTAGTAATATCATGGCGGCGTCAGGCTTTTCCGTATTTTCATCACCACCACTTTTTTATTCTGAAGATGGAGGTTGAGTCCATTCCATCCAGAATGTATTCTGACTCCAAAATGATTCCATACATATGAACTCTTCTGAGACCTTTCTTCTGTTAAACCTAGTTGTAGGCTGTGCTAGCTTGTAGATGGACGCAGTACCTTATTGGTAAGATGGCCATGCACCTGAGATAGCTGTGGTCTAAGGCTCATTCAGCAGACAGCTATCCCCCCAATCCCCCATACACATTCATGCTCTGCTTGGTTGTGCATGTTTTCTTACACTTCTGGGGGAGACATCTCCTTGCCCAACCATTTCCTCCCCAACATCTGACACTGGGGGAGAGTTCGGACACCCCCATACATATTAGATGGTTGTACCATCCTGTCAAAATGTGTGGGTTCAAATGAAGTTTGTCTAATAGGTATGGCTACCTCTAAGATACAGACAAAACATTTGCTGCTAAATACAGTCTGATGTGCAGCTCTTTGATACCCCTGACTTTCCATCATTGTGCAGAACAAACAGCAAAGGTCAAGCTATAAAAAAAATGTCCGCATGCACTGTCACACAGTAAGGCCTCTTGCACACGGGCGTCATGTTTGACGCCTGGATAAGATGCGGGTGCGTTGTGGGAATCGCCGCGATTTTTCCGCACGTGTGCTAACGTTTGTAGTGCGTTAAGCAAGCGCGTGAAAAAATCCGCATGCTTGGTACCCAGACCCGAAGTCAGACTTCATCACTGAAGTCTGGTTTCGGGATGAGTATTCTGTATGTGTAATTATTTTCCTTTATAACATAGTTATAAGGGAAAATAATCGCATTCTAATTACAGAATGCAATGTTCCCCGGGCTTTAAAGGGTTAAAAATAATAAAGAGTGAACTTACCTTCTCCCATTGTACGCGCAGAGCCCCAGAACGTCTTCTCTCTTGATAGTTTGGATGCATGAGGACCTGTGGTGACGTCACAGGGTCACATGGTCCAATCATAGAAGCATTTGAGTGGACCATGTGACCCATGTGATCCTGTGACATCACGGCAGGTCCTTCATCCAACAGATCCTGGATGAAGGACCTGCCGTGATGTCACAGGATCACATGGGTCACATGGTCCACTCAAATTCTTTTATGATTGGACCATGTGACCCTGTGACGTCACCACAGGTCCTCAAGCATCCAAACTATCAAGAGAGAAGACGTTCCCTTTAAAGCCCGGGGCACATTGCATTCTGTAATTAGAATGCGATTATTTTCCCTTATAACTATGTTATAAAGGAAAATAATAACGATCGGGTCCCCATCGCGATCGTATCCTAGCAACCATGCGGGAAAATCGCAACGCATCCGCACATGATTGCGGATGCTTGCGATTTTCCCGCATCCCCATTCACTTCTATGGGGCCTGCGTTGCGTGAAAATCGCAGAATATAGAACATGCTGCGATTTTCACGCAACGCAGAAGTGATGCGTGAAAATCACCGCTCATGTGCACAGCCCCATAGAACTGAATGGGTCAGGATTCAGTGCGGGTGCAATGCGTCCTCCTCACGCATTGCACCCGCGCGGAAAACTCGCCCGTGTGAAAGGGGCCTAAAGGAAGAGGTTAAAAATGGCGAGGCCAGCGGTGGCAGTATTTCTGAAGCTGCGCAGTTTGTGAACTGTTCATGTGCTGCCGTAGTAAAAGTGTATTGCAAGTGGACAAATGGCACTATTCTGAATAGGCGACATGGACTACAGAGCACCGCCTGCCACTGATATGAGTGGTGGACGTCAGCTACAAAGGCGCACAAGGGTGGACTGACACTCTACCGTGGAGCAGCTCACCACCAAAATGAACCAGGGGGCTATCAGACATGTGTCTAAAACAACACCCTGCAACCATTGCTGGAAGAACGCAAGTTGGTGGTGGCAGCGGTATGATCTGGGGAATGTTTTTGTTGCATTCTCTGGGCCCACTCATCCACGTGGAAGGCATTCTCAACTGATTTGGGTATGAATCCATCCTTGCAGCTCACGTACACCCATACATGCAGATTGTCTTCCCTGGGGTGGATGGGATCTTCCAGCATGAAATGGCGACATGTCACATGGCTAAAAATGTCCAACATTGGTTGGAAGAGCATGACTAAGGCCCCTTTCAGACGAGCGAGTTTTCCGCGCGGGTGCAATGCGTGATGCAAACGCATTACGCCGCCTGAATTCGGACCCAATAATTTCAATGGTTCTGTGTAGATGAGCGTTGTTTTTCACGCATCACTTGTGCGTTGCGTGAAAATCGTAGCATGTTCTATATTCTGAGTTTTTCACGCAACGCAGGCCCCATAGAAGTGAATCGGGCTGCGTGAACATCGCATCCGCAAGCAAGTGCTGATGCGATGCATTTTTCACTGATGGTTGCTAAGAGATGTTGTTTGTAAACCTTCCGTTTTTTATCATGCGCGTGAAATACGCATCAATGCGCATTGCACATGCGCAAAAAAACTGAACTGAGCACAATTGCAGGCAAAACTGACTGAACTTGCTTGCAAAATCGCACTTTTTTAACTGAAAGCTCCCTGACCTAATCAGTGACGCTCGTCTGCAAGGGACCTAAGACTTCCAAGAACCACTCGGTCCCCCTAATTCCCCACATGTGAACCTACTCACCCACGTGGAAGGCATTCTCAACTGATTTGGGGATGAATCCATCCTTGCAGCTCACGTACACCCATACAAAATGATTGTCTTCCCTGGGGCGGATGGGATCTTCCAGCATGAAATGGCGACATGTCACATGGCTAAAAATCTCCAACATTGGTTGGAAAAACATGACTAAGGCCCCTTTCAGAAGAGCGAGTTTTCCGCGCGGGTGCAATGCGTGATGCGAACGCATTACGCCCGCACTGAATCCTGACTCATTCATTTTAATGGTTCTGTGTACATGAGCGTTATTTTTCACGCATCACTTCTGCGTTGCGTGAAAATCGCAGCGTGTTCTATATTCTGCGTTTTTTCATGCAACGCTGGCCCCATAGAACCCAATTAAACCCAATTAAACACCTCGATCATCATGATTGCCTTATGGATCCTCCCCCACGCACCCTCCAGCAGATGTGGGATGCACTGCAGTCAGGATGGCTCCAGATACCTGGACCTTAATGAGTTATTCCAAGCCCGTCTAGCTGCTGTTCGTGCTGCACATAACGGTTACTCCAGGTATTAGCTGGTGGTCATAATAATGTGACTAGACTATGTATAAATATATATATACACACTATATGGCTAACCAGGAGGCTGGGAAACTAACACAATCTATTCTATCATTACTGTAGCACAGCCAATTATAATGGAGGCTTCAGACATTGTGATGGAATGACCTGTCAATAAGCACGATGCTGGAAGCTCTATACAACCTATTACTATTGTGACTGCAAAAATAACAATAGATCTGAAAGTAGCTGAAATTCTGTAAAGTGCATGTAAACAGCACAGTCACATAAGCGCCATGCTAGGGTTCTCAGGTAATGAGTACAAATATGCAGTTCATTCAGAGATGATACCTACACAATTTACGTAAGACCCCTGTGGAATGAATATACACGTCCTTCAGTCAAGTAAACATCAATTTGCAATCAGAATATGCATTGGATCCTATTGATTGATTCTCAATCCCAATAATGAGTTGTGAAGGTGCACATGTAGCCACTTGAGTGTGATATCAGGAAAAGAGAAATATCAAAGGATAATTCTTGTAAGGACTATCATTTAGAGCATGTACGGTGCAACATACTCCAGATAGCTTATCGCCATAGCTCTAGGGCTAAATCAAGATATAAGCCTCCAAAACACAACCTGCTATTACATCCTTGTGGTCTCATCTCTCACTCACACCCATATCCTCTTGGGATGGGGTAGGGTTTCGTCTGGTTTTTACATAAGATTGGATTTTTATGTATCCTCCGAGTTCTGCATACGGCTACCACCAAAGGTTGAAGTCTACCCATCTAAAACAGTAGACTACCAAGGTTCTTGAGGTTCCTCAACTCAATGCAATAAGGAATGTTACATCTAAAATCTTTCATCTGCAATAGTGTTTCTTGATATTTAAAATTGCCTGATGTCTATGTCACCCACATAACATTTACTGCCTATTCCCTCTGGACCATACAATGACCAGACAGCATCCACCAAATCATGGAGCACAAGAACTCGGAGCTGTGTCCATTGGAGAATACTTGGTGGCCATTCAATCATTTCATGGATGGCCTTAAGTCTAGATTTCGGTTGGAACTGCAATGCTGCAAATCCTATCTTCATTTGTTAGATGACATTAATGATGCGGTGGCTCAGAAGTATTTCCACCTCACACAACAGGACTACATGAGTATGATGTTCATCTACCAGAAAATGATCCAGATTTGGGAAGCTGTGAGGACTGGGAAAAGGTGTATGACCTTGAAGCCTCCCAATTGTTGAATGCCTTGGTGCTTACCATGCAAGTGACCTTAGATGACTCACTGTATGGTGACAGTGGTGGACATCACACTGCATG